>BGPR01002117.1:176988-194651 GCA_013235015.1 Araneus ventricosus
TTAAACCAAAACATTTGAAACCAAGTTCTCGCATACAACAATATTTTTTTACAATTCCTGTTATTGAACGAAGTATATATATTCATACCTTATTATATAATAATTAGTAATTATTATAGAATATAATTGTCCAGAAAAAGCATTTACAGAACTGTTTTAAGATCAGTTATTTATTCTATCAAATACTGTCCACTCATACATGTCATACTCACACATGGAATGTAACAGAGTGGACAACTAAGGCTAAAAAAAAATTTCTACTCATAAATAAAAAAATAACTAAGAAACTGATATAAAATGAAAGAATAACTCTAAAATTATTACTTTATATAGAAATTCTGGATTTTTCTTCTTTTTTATCATTAATATAAATGTAACATAGTGGACATTCAGTAAATCAAATTAATTATCAGAGAAAAAGAATGGGCCTCATCTTGCTTGTTGACTGTTGAATCTAAAATAACTGACCAAGAATGGACTTTGCACTACTTGGTCATCTCAAAAGTACTGCCAGATTCATTCTAATTTTTTATTTTATTTTTAAAATGGCTGTAACAGAGTGGACAAACCAAAACACACAAAATGTTGGGACATTAAATAAGTAATAACTTTTTTTAATAGAAAAAAATTTATAAATTTTGTTAAAATTATTTTTATCAAAAAGATGCAATGTAATTGATATTTTATATTGTCATAGTACTTAAGCAATTTCTTAAATAACCTTTTAACTGTGACTGATTTGAAGCTGGGACATCAAGATTTTTCATTCATGATGCATTTTTTTTTTTTTTTTTACACCTTCACAGGTCACCTCAGTCGAAACAAAAAAATACCTGATGATACAGAATTAAATGAAGAATAAATAGAAAAATATAATTAATTGCTAGCAATTATGAAATTTTCTTTAAAAAAATTCCCAAGTGTCTGACATGATTTGTACAATTTTCGCTGGAATGACCCATAAAATAGGCACAGCAGGGGTAAAAAAATTAAACCTACCACTATCTTCTAAGTTCAAAAAGTTGCTCATATATATAGTAAAATTTCTTGACTTATAAACATACTACAACTTATTACATTCTAACAATTTTTTTTTCCAAAAATTTTATACTTTACTCCAATAAATTATAAAGAATTTTCATTTCTATTTAAAATGTTCGAAGACTTTCTTTTCAGCTTTTAATATTTAGAGCTTAAGCAGGCTTTAAACTTAAGAATACTGCAAAGTATAAAGTCGCATAAACACACACATGAAAAAAGACAGTATCAATATTTACAAAAATTTAACTTTTTCACATGAGTGTTTTCGGTCCTATTAAGAAATACCTGGATATTATACAAAAGAAAAGTAGAGGGTACAATAAAAATTTTAATAATTGAACTAATGTAACTCTGTAACAAATGAAATACATCAAAATGGACTGACAAATATCAAAGTCAACTTAAATCATTAAAATGCTTTAATTTTCAGAAATTAAGTAAATGAAGAATATTTTTTTAAATCCTAATACAATGAATTTCTGTTTTTCAGTTGATTCATTTTTCTTTTTCAAAATCTGCCTGTAATTCCTTAATTTCAAATGTTTTTTCTTTGATATCTCTTCGCAGTTCATTTGCTTTTATAAAAAGGGAAATATTTTTGGAAGATTCTGCATTATTAGACAGTTCTTCAGCTGAAATTTCCAATTGCTATGATTTCAGCTCGAAGGAAAGCTTATTTTATATTTTAAATAGTTACAGTTGTCTACTTTTCTTTTCCTACTGCTTTCCAAATTTTTCTGGTTCTCAATTTTCCATTGTTCTTCCAAATGAAGGGTATATTTCTGTCTCGAAGAAGAGACAAACCTCCTCATCTCTTTTGTAACAATTGCAGAGTGAATATCATTAGAATTATTCGCATTCTCAAAAATGAGCCTCTGAGCAATATAAGAATCCTCTTTTAAGTTTTCTACCTCTAATGATTTATTTACACTGAACCCTCGCTCTACTGTTGTTTGCCCATGTGATAAAATCATAAGAATTTTCCATAACTTTTCATTTGCTGCATCATGGGAAAAAAAAAATCATTTAAAAAGCCGTCTAGTCTGTCATATTTTAGATCAAAGTTTTTAAATGACACTGAGCACTTGGAGACAGTTTCTAAAAACTGTTTAAATTAATCATGCATTAAGGCATTAAATTCTTCTTCTGTAACTTTTTTTTTTTTTTGACAAGAATGTAATAAAATTTGTTTCATTGAACTTTTGCAATTATATTGCTCCAATGTCATTTTTCTTGGATCTATGCATGAAGCATTCCATAAAAGGTAATAACTATTTGATTAAACTAAAAGGGTTTGAAGTAATTTTGTGATAAATCCTCTACAGTCAAGTCGTAAATTCATAACTTCTTTGTCAGAAATTGCTTCCTGTTTCATCTTTTCTTTAATTAATTTGTCACTGACAAATCCAATACTGAATACATTTTCCAGCTATCTATATCCACAAAACTTTAGGAAGAGTATTCCAGCAATAAATTTAATAGTTTTATCATAATGAACATGATACAATTTTTTGTATAAAAATATATAGAAGGCGAGCGAAATAATAAAATATGATTATTTGCATCTTCTAGTTTAAGAGAAAAAAAATTTTAGAGAATATTTCAGACAATGAAATGGGTGCAAATGGATTGGAAAATCAGATGATCAGGAAAATAAAATTTTGCAGTTCAAAAAAAGAATTTTGTTTTAAAAGGAAAATAAGCACTTTCTAAGGACTACTGACAAAAAATAAGCACTTCTCTGTTTGTGTTTTTAATAATTCAAACTTATACGATAGCATACGGGAGGAAATGTATTATGTATATGCCCAGCAGACAGCAATCTTTTAAATTTTTTTAGAGGTTTTTACAAAGCGATTTACTAGTGATGATATTATTAATAAAAAAAAAAATGATAAAAATTCAAATTTATATCTTAATACAAATCGTGCCTAAAATATTCATTTTCAAGTAACTTGTATTAATTTAACTCAAATGCTGTATGGTAAAAAAGTATTATATCATAAAAAAATAAAGGAATAACTTCAAGAAAAAATAGATACATAAAAATAATTTTAAAAAACCAGATTTAACTATGTAATTCATAACATAGGCATTTCTAGATTGTGCCGATTCAAATAATATAAAATAGTTATGTTTTAGTTTTTAAACTTATTTTAAGGCTCCATATGACAATACATTTTAAACTGTCAAAATGGTTAGGTACTGTTCAATAAGAAAGTATAAAGATAAATCTTTTTACAATTTTTATATCTTTTACTTCAACCATTGAAATATCATACTAAATAGCTTTTAATATCCAATGAATAAATGAGAGAGCATATCTTTTATAAAACAATTTTTTAGTTAAGTTTCATTTCTGAAACTTCATTATTTTTCTTTAGACTTCATCTTTATGTTCTTTTAATAGTATATACTTGGGTATTCTTCTATACACGAGTCTTTTTAGCTTACCAACTAGTTAATTTTTTTTTAGCTGTTTCTAACTTGGTGTTAATGATGCATTAACACTTAAGTTAAATCGGCTAACATTCAGCCCAAAAATGGAAATTAAAGTCGAATACCCTTCCATCCTTCTTCAAACTGTGATTTATTCAGTAGAATATCACAATTTACTGAAAAATACCAATGCCTAAAAAATTAAAAGGCAACTGAAAAGTTCAGAATATAAATATATATGTATGCATGATAAATTCAATTTTATCTGCATCCCTAAAATAAATTAGTTTAATTTTTAAAAATAAAAACACTTCAACTAAACATTCCTCCTAATTTATGACCTGCACGAACCTTTAGTTTTTCCCCACACCTCTCAAAATTTAATTACTATAACTTTGCTTGTCTGAAATTGAATTTCCATAGTGAATAGTGGCCCAAGTCCCATAAAGATGCTAATTTAGCAAAAATATAGGATTCTCTGGTTTCGAAAATATTTAAACTGTGACCGTGTTTCAAATTCCTCTTTCTATGATTTCCATTTTAATGGTGGACATTTGCACTGTACTTTCTGTACAATGATCATGACTTGGGACACCTATAAAAACCTTAGTAAAATTCTTAAATAATCTATTGTTGAGTTAAGCAGTATGTGAAATTTGGAATAAAAAGATTTTTGGATTTGATAATGACTGCAATCTTCATTGAAATGCCTCCCTACTCCAACAATGGAACTTTTATTGCACTGAAATTTTTCCTGTCTTTTCTTTTTTCTTGTACCATTAGATTTTTTTATTACAAATTCTATTCATTTCTTTTTGTCATTCATGCATTCCATTCCCAAAATAAAATGCCGAAAACAAATAAATGGAATTCATAACAAAATAGGAGACAGAAAAAAAAATTTTTTTTACTATGGAAATTTAATTGTGAATTACTAATAATTTACATTGAGAATATAAATAAGGCTTTGCTATATTGAACAACTAAAGATTTCAACCACACAAAATTTGTACAATTTCCTATGATATGAAAAATTGGAACCCCCCACCCCCATCAAATTAGATTATGCTAATCTCTGAATTCGAATCATATATTAGGGGAGAGGGGGGCACCTTTCAACAGTTAGAATTTCAGTCCAATGGAAATGCTATTTGATCGGCTGATAGGTGGCTAATCAAGTTTGAGAAGAAAACATATTCTTACAATAGGATCCATTCCATTTCTCAAACCATATGCT
Source organism: Araneus ventricosus (assembly GCA_013235015.1). Taxonomy (NCBI): domain Eukaryota; kingdom Metazoa; phylum Arthropoda; class Arachnida; order Araneae; family Araneidae; genus Araneus; species Araneus ventricosus. The sequence goes on from BGPR01002117.1 coordinate 181,706, forward strand.
TTGCTATAAAATGAGATCTGTTTTGTGACCTCCTAAGTAAAAACTGAAATTTCTGTTCATCACTGAATTTTTCCTACTCTACATTCATTGAGATAAGTTGGGCTTATTCACCAAGTTAATTAAGATGTTCTGTATCTAACAATACTATTTGCACCTAGAAATTCCTTTTCTAAAGAGAGTTATAACACTTTAAACTTAATGGCAGCATGTGGGGCACCTTTCAACAAACATCAGGGGGCACATTTCAACACTGGTAAAATGTATCCCTCATATTAAGGAAGAATTAATTTAAATAAATACAGGGGTGAAAACAGCAAAGATACAAAAAAGAGGAAAATTCACGAGAGTAAGAGTAGCTACATTTTTAAGTGAGTAGAGACATGCATTAAGGATTTTTTCAATTCCTACTATTAGTTCACATTCTCCCTATATTTATACAGTAAAAGCTTAACTAACCGGAATGCTCGGGAAACTCCGATTTCCGGATACCTGAAAAGTCCGGATAGTTGAGTGTGACAGGAAAATGGGGGGTAGATTTTTTGTAGCCTTTTTTCGAAAGATTTTTACAGCCAAATAATTTGTTTTTGTCATTTTGAAATGTGCATTAAATATAATTTTTAAGAATACTTCTGTATCTTCCATAACTTATTTACAAAACATATTATGAAGATTTTAATTTAACATTGATGGTTTAAAATATATATATATATGATCTGTAGCCGAATTTTTACCGTAAATATATAGATTGTAAACATATAAAAATAGCCGACGAAACTGAAAAATATTCTACTCAGCAAGCATAATAAAACTCTTTTAAGTGATAATAAACAAATCCCAGATTGAATATCAAAACTAATTATCTTTTAGAAGATCGCAAGGGTTATTGCGCAATAAGTGCACCTCCAATTCTCCTGCACCTGATATTACGTAATCGGAATCAACATCTGCTGGTATTCGGAGAGTAAATAAAGGAAAAGATAGAGATTTACCAATCTGGAGTAACCCTCCCCCCACCGATGAGATTTTTTTTCTTTACTGGACACAATATGGCCGGAAAAGGAAGCAGTTAAGTGGTTAATAAGCATTTAGGTTTTGAAAAGATTTTTTTATTTAAACAAGAAAGATAATATTAAGCTCCGAATTTTCTCATAGCTTGTTAATTCATTCAACCATTAAGATAGGTACTACAGATAAATAAACTTACATAAGCACCTTCACAAACATGCTTAGTAAATGTACATATTCAAATAATAAGAAAAAAAAACCCATAAAAATATAATAAAAAATTGCAATAGAATAAGCTTTATTTTATTAATGAAAGTACCTCTATATTTGTAAACAGAAAATTTTACTTTAAACAGGATTTATAGTTACATTAAAAAAAAATTTAAAAAAATCGATAACTTGATTAAAATGCTAGATTTGATATGAGTTACTATATAAAATAATACATGACAGCAGAATGATTTTTAGAAAATGCTAGCATAAGAAGATATATTTTAAAAACTGAATCATTAGTGGGAAAATATAGGTAGTTAAAAAGAAAAAAAAAACGCAAATTCGAAATACGGTAGAGAACAAAACCGATTCCTGGTTTTTATGCAGTTGGTTACGCAATTTCATTTTAAGTCAGCAAGCACCACAAAAAGATTCGCTTTTCCAAGATATAATTTCATACTAAAATAACAATTATTTTGAATCCAGTTATAAAATATAGCATCCAAAATAACGAATCTTCATTTAGGTAACAAAATCAAGAGATTTTTCCAACATAAAAAGAAACAAAACTGAATATTGTAATTTTGATTTAACCAAACTTGATCAGGAACGCAATCCAAACAGCAATATTGATTCAAAATGTTATGTTAACAGATGGTTACTATAATTTAAAATAACTGACAGCAAAACTTTCTGAGTTTCCAAACGAAACTTACTCTAAAAATATAATAAAGTAAATGTCAAAAGTAGAATTAGCGATAATCGCTGGAACTAGTGTCTTTAATATTGCAATTTAAATATTTAAAATTCAAGCAAGCAACTATTACTTAAATTAATGACTCACCTAAATGCCAAAACGTAATAATCCTATTTGAATCAAACTGCACAAATTTCAGAATTACGATGAAATAGACAGATCAGATCAGTCGGAATATTTTATTTCACTTCATTTCATTTTACAAGCGTCCTTTACCGCAAATACTGCTTATCTAACAAGTTTAAGAAAAAATAAAGCGTCTTTATTATCATGGTAAAATATTAATATAATTATTTTCATGATCGGAAGAAATTCCGATTTAAAATACTGCATGATTCTTCTAACGAAAAAATACAGACTACATCCTATCCTAGCCACGTGATCCTAGCGACCATCTTAGTACGCAATTGGGGGCTTCCCCGTTTCTATTCCTTGGCCAAAGAATCCATTTATCTTATTGGGGGGAAAAGAATATGGAGGTTTTTCCTGAGGTGCCATTTTTTTTTTTTTTTTTCTCTTGACCGAATCAGATCGGCAATAATTTAGCCCATCTTTTGATGGCAATTTTCGTTTCTTTTTTGATTACGGATTGAAAAGAACTTTCGAATGAATAGGGGATAATAGCCTTTTTGCTGAAAATCCCCAGACCCCCTCCCCTTTTTCAAATCAAATCAAATATGGGAAGGGATAATTTACCGGTGCATCATATTTTTATTTGATTTCACTCTTTATATATTCTTTCATGCAACCATTCTTCCAAGAATTTTCAACCCCGACTGTAAAAATACTGGTACATAAGAGAAGAACAAAAAAATAAAAGAAGTTTTGAACCTTTCTTCATTCAAAAGTGGAATGTTAGGGGATCATGTTTGAATGAACTAATGTTTCTTTCCGTTTCCAAGGAAGAATGTTGGGAAAGATTTTCCAATTGGTCCCTTAAGGTGTTTCGAAAAACATTTTCTGAAACCTTCCGAGAACTACCAAAAAAATAACCGCCGGATCTTTTCTGTCTTACGGAAGAGTTCCCGCAGAGAAAGATCTAGCAAAATGTTACTTTATGGTAATTTTCAATTACAAAATTATTACAGATAGTAAAATTGATCTAGACTATAGGTATATAACTTCTTGTTTTCCTCTTTCAATAAATGACGTACAACACGATAGCTAAAATATATTTCTATTATATACAGTAAAATATATTTCTATTTTAAAAGCTTAGGATTGATAAAGAAATCAGCAATTCACCAAATTAATCAACCTTAGATGTTTAAAAAAAATGCCATGGAATGAACATTAGTGAATGCAACTGCATTCTCTTTTTCCCCAACACTTATCATGGTTATCTTATGACCTTCTGCAATCATCATGGGACACAAAACATTTATAGATAATACAGTAAAACCCGCTTATAACAATATTGTAGGGACCTAAAAATATATTGTTATAGACAGTTCGAGCATTTGCTCAACCGATGTTTATGCACATGTACTAATATACTAACTAATTTTATTGTGCTTATTGACTCATTTTATAAATACTCGCTTATATGAAATTGTATTTAATACATTTCAAAGTATTTAAACTTTTTTAAGAACTTCAACTGAAAATTTCAGTTAACATTTTAACTAACAATAAAAATGGCATAAAGGGAAATGTAAGCATACTTTTATTTCATAATAATGTGAAGGTTTTATGTAATGTCTTTTAATGGCAACGTTTTATGCTGTGCCATCATAGATTCAAGGCTTTAAAAAAATCAAAAATCAACTTCAAGGAGCAAACAGTCAGTCCGGATTGACAGTGGCCAGCCAGAGATGTGGCAATAACATCTGCACACATTCTAATCACTTGCGGTCCCCTGATTCCCCTGTTACAAAACAACAGGCTCTCATTTGTAGCTGCCTTCCCCAGTTACCTTACATTATAGAATATGGGATGCCCTTTTTGTAAGGGAAAAAAAATTCGGTACTGAACTGTACCAGCTTTGAAGAGGTAAAATTATCATTATAGACAGATGCATCTAAAAAATGACTATCATTATAGGCAGATTCAAAATGCCTTGAGTTAATATGAATTCGAAAGGATATATAATGTTATACACAGGTTTCACTGTATATATTGACTATTGAGTCATGTCCTTTTTCCTGAACATCAAAAAGCAAAGGAGAGTTAAAAAGAGATTTATGCCCTAAGAATTGTATGCAAAATATTCTGCAATTGAGAATGACATATTTATAACTATACTGAAAACATTCACACATTTACTTCAACCTGCCCATTTTTTTTCCTGATTACAAGATTTTTTTTAATATTGCCTTCTAATATAGAAATAAATTTTAAGCAATAACACTGTCATATTTATGCTTAATTTCATAACAGTACTAGCAGAGAAAATCCCTATGCGATAGAAAAAAAAAGATATGCCACCAACTTATTCTGTGTATTTGACTTCCAAATAAAAACAAATTGTTATATAAAGACCAGATTCATATTAAACTGCATAGTCATATCAATATACAGAAGATTCTGACAATTTCACATGACTAAAAGATAAATTTCCACAACAAAATGGGGAATACTTTTGCTAAGGCATGGTAAGTAGGCATCTGCTACAATCCTCATGTGCATAATGCAAGTTGAAATATGCAAAGTGCAGACTTCCCCTGCCACCCTCATTTCTCTTCTGTTGTTTATCAGATGTAAGTAAGAGCGGAATGTGTTTGACACTTTGTTCCTGGTCATTTAAGGACTTTCAAAAATGACCAGCTTTGACTCTTTCATCTTAGGCCCTTCCTTTTCACCATCAGTGTAATCATCAATGAGTTTTAAAATAATTTTTATAAGAATCAAGCCTAAGTTTTACCTTGATGTTTTAATTTAAAAGAGCATGTATTCAAATTGAACACAATTTTGTTTCCTTAAATTAAAATATTATAAACTTTATCTTAAGTACAATATTTTTACACCTGGACTTCCAATTTCTGCAACTAACTTTTAAAATGTACAATACATAATAAACATTTAAAATTATTGACTTGTACTAAGAGGTAAAAAAATATGAATATAAGCAGATTTTGAAATAAAAAGGGTGTTTTTAATGGTATGATAGGGATAGGTAGTAAGCATTTATAGAGAATTTCATCCTTGTTACTTGGCTTGCCCTTCCACCACATTATTTATGTGCAGTGGATTGACAGAGTACTTGAACTCAATGGTTCTTCACCTCTGAACATTGCTATTACTGAAGAAAGTGACATTGAAATTACAATTACTTAAACTTGCAGGTACCATTTTACTCTGAAGAACATAATTTAGCAAGGTTTGACTTTCTGCCACATTAGGCTGGATAGTGGAAGTTGTTTTTAAAAGTTTTAATACAAATCTTTAATAATTGACAAAAATTTTGAGGAACATGTGGCATCCAAAAGAGGTACGTCATCAGCTTCTTAGCAAATATGCTGATAATAATTAGTGGGGCACCCAAGCAATAATAAGAAAGATCTCACAGCTGGAAATCTGCACAGAAAGCTTCTGAAGACAGCAGTCATTTCATGGTAGCACACACTAACCATGGATGACAATTTTTGCTTCAATTATCATGAGCTATTAAAACATTTCTTGTTTTTTATGTGTATGTAAGAAATAAAGCATTTGCATTGTTCGTTTCCCAATTCTTAATTGTGCAATTGACTACCAGATAGAAAAGACATATTTATACAGGGTGATAAAAACAAACAAACATGGCCAAACTTTCAGGGAAAGTCAGGCATATGATAAACATCCAAATCACATAGGAACATGGATGCACAAATGCCATCTGGAGACAGCAGATGGCATTTAAAATAATACCGCACTGGCCAAAATGCTGACATCTTTTTGAATCTTAATGATATTTAACTGATCTTTTTATATAATTTTCCCCTATATATGTCTTCGAAGTTACAAAAGAAATGTTCTGCTGTGTTTTGTTTACATGCACAGTAAAAAATTATTTACTAAAATGATCACATTTCTTCTAATATTTCAAGGTATTTACTTCAAATTTTCATATAATACTTCTCTAACGTACTGTTGCATATTCTGTAAGTTCATACAATTTTTTTTTGAAAACTTTGCAAGTTATAAACAAAAAATATGCAGAGAAATTTGGGATTTTTTTAAACCATATTTTCTCGAATATTTGTGCTATTTTTACAAAAATAAATATAAATATAGTGTTAATCACACAAAAGAATTAATGAAAGTTTCCAACCATTGTCAACTTAAGTGTACCAAAATTTTTTTGATATCAACTTCTGGTTGGTCCCTTAAATGCCCTTGAGACCAAATCTTCAATGTAAATTATGATATTTATATGGTCGGAGTTTATGGAGATATTAGAAAAAAATTTGGACATTTCAAAAAGTATCCGCAATTTTGTATTATTTTAACACATTGACTGCTTGTTATGTGAAGCCATGTTGATAGCTGCCATGACACAGGAGTAGGTTATACCCATATGCCGACTAACTTAGTATTAGAAACAAACAACTTGTTATATTTTTTTTTAAATAAGAACTTTGAAACTACATACATTTACAACTAGTTTCTAACCTTCATTCCATGTCAATACCAGCATATATACCAAAACGTAACAGAATAAATATTGAAAAGTAGTGTTTCCTGCACCTGATCGGATCCTTGGCCAAGACGTCACATCACAAGCTGGCGCAGGATCGGCATTAATGTGTTAAATGCCATCTACTACCTCCAGATGGCATTTGGAAATCCCAGTGGTGGTTTTTCGCACAGGCACTCGCCTCAAAATCTATTTCACATACATCAAAGTGCTAAACTGGTGGCGAATTCACAACATTGGGACATAAGGGAAGGAGTCGCAAAATAATCTTGCACCTGTGGCCAAATATCGTCAAAATCTGCCACTGGCAAACCCATGTGATTTTGGATGTTTATCATATGCCTGACCTACCCTTAAAGTCTGGCCACATTTTTGGAATCACCCTGTATAGTTAAAAGAATAAGCAAAATTTTACACAATTTTTTTTTTATCCCAGACTCAATAATGGAGTAAATTCATGATCACACAAATACAATCTCCAATTAATGTTTGAGGCATTTATTTTCAGCATGAGACTTGGGATACCAGACATGGCATCCAAACTCATCTGTATCACATTAAAAACAAAACACAGTAATTAATTCCATGTTCTGATGAATTAGGACTGAACGAATGAAGAAAGTTATTCATAAGCCTGTGGACAACTACAATTTGAAAATCTTGGTTCAACTTAATGATTTTATATTGTGAATACTTGTTACTCTTAAAAAGACATTAACCCCCTTCGGCCCTGAATTATGCACAGGACAGATAAAAAATCAGTGAGTGTTTAAATATCCTATATTATGCATAAGTAACTTTAATAAGAAATAAAATTTTTAACAATTGGCAAACTAATTAAAAAATGTTCCAATAATAGGACACCAGGCTTCAATTAAATAAAAAGAAAAATTTTTGTTTTAAGTTCAATTTACAATTATTTTGTAAGAAATGATTCGAAACAATTTCTTTGTGCATGAAAACATCAATATGCTTGCTTCACATTTCTCACAAAAAAGTGTAGTTTTGAAAAGGCAACCTTTCAATCTTGTGGTTTATTCCATCAAATCTCACATCATTGCAAGGTCTGACAGATGGATTTAACTTTTTTTTTGAAGGCCTTACAACAGGGCTGTTACCCGATGAAGATCAGGTTTGGTAGGGGTTGCCGACAGATTTGAAATGTGAAGTCGAGTAAGTCTATTTAATTTTTCTGAGGAATTTCCAGAACAATTTGCATCTCTTTCGTACCATGACCAAGAATTTACTATAGCCATTTCGAAAGATGATGAGGAGGGTCCATTTTTTGCTCCTTAAAGACGTATGGTACGATGACATTAATAAATCGTGCTTGTTCCCTCCATACTTTTCTTATAAAACTTACAATTTCAGGACTGGAAGCTTCAACAAGAGCGACATGTTTTTTGCTTCATCTTCCAACTACGTCTACACAATTGCTGTACCATTTCACTACAGCAGTTTTGCCAGCTTCCGTGACATATTTATCTGAAATACCTCTTCCATCCATTTTTAACTTTGCATCAATTTTTAGTTAATAATTTAATGATAACTATAAAATATCCACCCAACAGAATGTTATTTTAGAGGAAATATCATTAACTGTAAAACAAAGCAAAGGTTTTGTATTATAGACACCTGGTGTTATAATAACAAAACAAGTGTAAACATTCATGTTGCCTGCTCCCCCATTAGAAAAACAAATGTTTGATTTTCATTTGTAGTGCAATTTATCATTTTTAAGTTAAAAACACCGAATTGGGCAGAAATAGTTATATTATGCAATTTTTCAAAAAGCAGGATTAAATATAGTATCTTTACGGGGACTAAAAAAAAAAAAAAAAACCACTTGCATTTTGACTGCAGATTGTCAGAAACCTCCATTATTTTCTGCTACTACTATGCTGCCAACTATTGGGCAAAAATTAAAGCATCTCCCTTATCTTGAAGGCATAATTAGTAGGACCTAGGAATTTGAAATTCTTAAAAATGTGGAATCTAGAGTAATATTAAGATGTGTCCCAATACTAGGATGCCAGAGCCGAAGGAGTTAAATACCAAACCTACTGTCGCAATGATTAATGTATTCACAAACAGTCAAATTAATCATTGCCTCTCGGACACTAGGAAGAATTAACCACTCAACAGTTTTGTCCGAACAGGTAAATTTCCCCAACTTTTACTCTGCATCGTTTCTAGCAATCTAATGCGGCAAACCACTGTTCTGCCACAAATTGATTTAACTATGTTCAACTATTACAATACCTGGTTTTATTTAATGTTTGTACCACTCTTAAAAACATGGTTCTTCAAAAGAATTTAGCTCTCAAAGGAAGTCTTGATCGTTGCACTGCTCATCTTTGGCTCTTTTGACTAACGAGTTCGCCGACCACTGGGTCAGGTAAACTACTTTTTGGTTCTTTTTTCATCCACAATTAAAATAAATAGTTGTAACTGTTGATTTGAATTTATAAAATAAAATTTAATATAAAATCGGTTATAAAATATTTGCTTATTTTTGAACACAATATGGTAGAAAAAAACTGGTAAGTGAAGGTAAAATTTTACCTTAAAACTCATTGCCATATATGTAATAATAGCACTTGCATTTAGATATTAATGAAAATGGCAAGAATCTATTATAGTCCCACACCATTTGCAATTCAACTAATATGAACTACAATTATATAGTGACAAATAGTTGATATAAAACAAGCCTATTTTCACAAATCTAGGAAATTAGTTTTCAATTAAGAGCAGCATTTCATTTTATATACCTTTACAATATATTTAAAATAAAGTGTCAATAACAAGGTATATCTCTTAATGAAAGTTACAGATGTTAAAAATCGTGCTACATCGAAAATTATATCAACATGTTTACTACAGCTTAACAACGGCAAATCTATAAAATGCAGAAAAATTATAAAGAAACTTTATTACTGCCAAACTACAAAAATGAAAAGTTTCTTATGAAAATGTATCAATAATGTACTTGTGAACCAAATAATAAGAAAGAATACAACAGCATAATTTACATAAGTTTATTACAGAACATAACTTTATTTTGCAGATTTTGTTGTAATTTGTTGAGCTTTCAATACTTTAGCAACAATCTTTTGCTCTTCAATAAGGAATGCCCTGCTGATCCTAGAAAGAAAGAAAACCCATCAGTAATTCATCATACAGAAGTTCAGCGACTTCTAATCAGGACATTCACTTAAATAAAAGGTACATTTAAATATTAGAAAACTAGCTCATAAGTAATAACTGTCTAATTGATTAATATCACATAATCTTGAGCAGTATACATCTTCATAAAAATAAGACAATAGACCTATATACTGTTTGAAGAAAGGGTGACAAAACTATCATTGGATAATCTTGTGTAGTAATCTTCACTTTATATTTGAGACTACATTAGCACCACACTGCTACTAAAGCTAGCAGGCGACTCTTGTCTCATCAGAATTGATCAGTCGATAAAATATAGAAGAAAATTCTAATTACAGTATCAGTTACAGATAAGAATCATGGAAATTCATTTGTCCCTATCTGATATCATTTACTGCAAAGGTTTAAGTCTTTTACAATCCATACTTTCACTTGAAATAAAAAGTTTAAGATAACTCATTCTAATATAAAATTTAAACAAATTGTAAATTAGTAATCTCAATATTTCAAGTCAAAAAGACTAGTTAGATACTGAACATGACATTCATATGACTCTTCTAGTAAGATTATGCGCTTGCATATTCAAACATCCAGTCTTATACCACCATTTAAGACAGAAAATACTATGGACAATCTTGAAGGTAGCAAGTCCAACTTAATACGGTGAACCTTTACGAAAAACAAGTGAAATATACATATAGTCTCATGTGCATGGTTCCGAAACCCTTTTCAAATTTCGGCACCTGTAGAGAATTAAGATTTTTTCTCAAAGCTTCCAATTTAAAACTCCGAAATTATTCTGCAAAACTTAAATGGTTTTTTGCATACTTTAGGCAAAAATAAAACATTTTTAGTTTTCCAAATCCTAATTATTCATAGCATCAGCTACAGATATGAATCATGGATATGCATTTGTCTCGATCTGAAATGAAGTTTTAATTCTCATAGTTGATATCTGTCAAGTCCTTTACAAGGATTCCAACACATAACCTACCAGAGGATCATTATGAGGTCAAGTTTCTGAAATCGGACTACAGTGACCAGTTAAAGGTGAGCCATTCAGTAATCAATCAACTTCTGACCACAAAAAAGACCTGCAATTTTATAAAATGCTTTTTTAGGAATGCGTCACTGTCCTCAACCCTATGCCATACTTAGAGAAGCTTTGCAAACCCAATGTCTTGCTTCTTATTGACAACACAAACAATAGCACCTCATATCTAAGACAGTTCTACACATATACAGGCATATCAAATTTGTAATCTCACCCAAATTTACTTTCACATTACTTTTCATTCACAAACTTCATCCAAGTCAATGTAAAGCCTCAGAAATTGTCATCTGCTTTCATTTATTTAAAAATTTGTGTTTGACTCAATGTTAAATGAAAACCTAATTTACCTACTGACTAAAGTACAATCCATACTCTATAATTTGGTTTTTAATGCTCTTCAAAAAATAAAATCTTTGAAGTTCAAATACACAGCCTTCTTGGATTTGCATGAATACGACACCCCATTCCATATGCACAGTACAAGCAATAAACAAATATATAAATAAATCATAATCTTTAGATAAAACGAACTTTTTTGTAAGAAGATGGGTGACAACGCTATACTAAGATAATCTTGTGTAGTAATCTTCACTTTATATCTGTGACTACATTAGCATCATAAGCCAACATGCGACTCTTGACATGGTTACAGTCATTCTGAATAAATAAGGGTATATGAAATTTTTTTAATTATTATAACATCAGTTATAGAAAAGAATCATGGAAATTCATTTGTCCCTCATATGCCAAGTTATTATTCATGGAAAAAATAGGAAATAAAATTTCTGAAAAACAAAGCTTTTGTTACCTGTTCCTAACACACTTTCCACATCGAGATCCACCGTAGGTCCTTGTAACGGTCTTATGACGTTTAGACAAAGCAGAAAGCTCCCTTGGACGAGCATGGGTTATCTAAAATTAAATTGGAAAACAGTTTATTTCACCAATCCCAGGAAACTTAAATGAGCCAACTACATAAAACAATAGAATCTCAAAGTCTGTAGTTAATAATCTGCAAATAACTTATTGGAAAAACACAAACATCACCGAAAAATTTACAACAAAATCTCTGCAAAGACAAAATAGCACATAACACAATGACCTATCTTAAAACCAATAACATCTCAAAAACAATTAATGTGATATTTCACAAATAGTTTGACTAAAGTAAACTACAAAAGTACTATAATACAAAAGCATGTAACTAATAAAGCCTGTAATTAATACCAAGTAAGGTTCAATACAGTTAATTAGTCATAAGCAACCCAAGATTAGTAGACCAAAAGAATTAGTTAAACAAATTGAAAAACGGAAAAAATTTAGTCCAACATAATAAAGTTAGAATAACATTTGAAAAAGGTGCCAGGAAAATACTATCCATAAATGTTAACATGAATTTATAAAATCCTGGAGTAATTGGACAAAGGACTGAGTATGCACTGACAATCAAATCAAGTAAAAGTGATTAAATATGTATCCTAGTTTGTAAAGTTTAAGTCCTTGATCACGATTAATGCACATCAACAATATTTATTCTGGTAAATTATAAAAGCCAACATATACTGTTTGAAAAAGGTCTCAAAATCATTAATTAGAAACACGATTCTTAACATAACATTAAAAAAAATTACCTATACATACGACCCAAATTCCCTTATATATAAAAATTCAAAAGAATGCTCAAACAGCAAACAAAGTTGAAAAATAATTTAATAGCAAGGAAAGACAATGACATGAGTTAGCATAAGTGATAACCCTCCGTTATGTTGTTCTTGCTTCATTAACACCAGGCTATTGTCATATCCAGAATGAGTTTCATAGAAAAAAACATATCAAAGACATCAGTTACAGATATCATCTGTCAATTAATAGACCTAAGAATATTCAACTAAAAATTGAATAGTAATAATTTAGTTGTAAAGAAGGGTGACACGAGTAATCGTAAGTGATAACCCTGTGTTATAGACTTCTTACTTAATATATGAGACTAAATAGCACCAAGCTGCTACAAGAGCTAACAGGCGACTCTGTCTCATCAATACAACCATTCAAGAACACGTTTTATACTAAAAACATTATCATTTTTCTGTTAGCATGGCCCCAGACTCATCTTAATGCTCACATTCAC
>BGPR01002118.1:0-90728 GCA_013235015.1 Araneus ventricosus
GGAAAAACGGTTTCTGTTAACTTCTAATTAACTGCCTGTTTAATTAATTTTTGAACTTTGAAAAGGTCATAAGTGTCTTCCCCTTGTCTCAAATAATAAGTGTACAAAATTTGGTTGAAAACTGTCCATTGGTTTAGGAGATGTGGAACATAGCCACAATGACTTTCATTTATATTAAAATTTTGTACAGTATGATAAGGATAATGTGTGTTGATTTCTGCATATTTTCCCCTTGTTCAGCACTCAGTATATACGTACCCATGGCTGTTGAACTCCCAATTCATTTTGTATATTCTTTTGAGATAAGCTTTTTAAACATAAGTTCTACTGGATTATGAACTCTACTTTTTCCTTTTTGTGTTTACATCAAAGTCTGTTTGAAAACATAGAACTGAGTAGAGGAGACTGTTTATTCAGCCCACACTCTTATTAGTCTCTTCCATTCTTTTATTATGATTTGTTGATTTCTGCTATAAGTATTACTATAGTATTGAAGTATATTATAATTTTTCTTTATTATTAAAGGATATGTTTTTTTAAACCCCTCACTTAATAATAAACCACTTGCTTATAAAAATTATAAAGTTAGACATTATTATGTAATAATATCTAACTTTAGTAATGCTTTGCTTGTAAGTCTTGCTATCTAAGATGGTTGATTATGTAATAAAAAGGCTTTCTTAAATTATGGATTTTAGGTTTTTTTCTACAATAGCTTTAAACTATTTTATGTGCCATTGTTTCTTATTAAATCATCCAAATAATTAATTTTGCTTGTAGGGATAAACCTTTGACATTGAATGTTTACTCTAAGAAAAACATCATAATCAAAAAGTTCTTAGACAATACATCCAGTGGAAGTGTCTGTGTCAATGATTCAATTGTAAATCTTTCAAGTAAGAATGGAATTTTTATTTTTTAAATCTTTTTTTAAAATAGAAATAGAGCAAATAATTTTAAATAGTATATGTATTTCTTTTCATAAAGCTTCCACTAACATTTTAAAATTTGATTGATTTATATTTCATTATTTTACTGCTGACATTTTAATTTTAGTTGATGCCCTACCATTTGGTGGAGTTGGAAAAAGTGGTATAGGTGCTTATCATGGAAAATATTCATTTGATTCTTTCTCTCACAATAAAGCAGTCCTTGTACGAAATTATGCAATGATTGGTGAAAAACTTGGAGAGTAAGATATAAACTATTATTCACATTATCTAGTTTACTTTCTTATGTATTAAATATAGAAAAAGTATTGTAATTGTCAAAACATTCAACCTTGAGATTTTGATTAATGTAATGTTTAAGAAATTCACAAGTCAAATAAATAAAATGGAATGGTAATTGGTCTGTCTGTCCATGTATACCTAAACTTAACTTAGAAATGTAGCAGGCTAGTTGAATGAAATTTGGTTTTGATTCTTATACCAAATTGTATATTTGCATAAAATTTAGAACCAAATCTGTCGATAGGAAGAGGTACTTTTTCAAAATAATACTCGATTGTCTTAATTATATTACAAACTTAAACACAAAATGTCAAATTTATGAAGATGCTTTAACTTGCATGTTGCCACACACATAAAAATATATATATTGTATCTATTTTTATTCAAAGCATTATGCAATGTATATTGTCTGCCTATCAAGTGAAAATATAAAATATTTGTGTACAAATTATCATGAATAGTGTTAAAAGTGAATTTTAAAAATATGTAAATTTGAAGGGGGAGGGTGGCACAACAAACAAATAAACATCATTGCATATTTTAACATGCCATAAAAATTTTCCTTGGATAATGATTTCTGAAGTTTTAACTGGAAGACATTAAAATTTTAAAATAAAAATGCAACAGTGACAAACTCTCTACAGAAAATGTAATTTTAGATATTTTTAGGATTATTTTTATGGATACCATTTAAAAATGTGTGGTTGCATAGCACATAGGCACAATCAGTTTTGATTACATGTTATAAGTGACTCTTCAGTGGAAATATACGAGGGGAGAAAACTTCCCATTTTTAATAAAATTGATTAAGTTTATAGTAATGAAGTGAGAACAGTAAATGTAAAATTTTATATAATTTACATCGAAGTTTTCAAGCATTTTTATTTGGAGTTGTATTTCTCCCGCACATTACTGAATGCATGAACAATTTCAGTTGTTCTGCATAAACATGCAATTTTAATGAGAAAAACCCATCAAGGATGAATTTTGAATTTACATTAATTTCCTTTCAGGTAATTAAAGAAGTTATTTGAACAAATAAAAGTAATTTTTTTTATTGTTGATCAAATGATATGCAATTGGCTTGTGTTATGTACAAAATAATGATATAATATATAAATTGCTCAATAATTATCCCTTTTTCTGTATAATCAGAAAGGAATTAGATCTATTTATTATATCCAGCAAAATTAGCTAAATTTTGCTCTTAAATTTCTTTGCATGAACTGTTTGTTTCTAAACAGTTTTAAATATTACATTTTTGTAAATTTAGCATTTTTTCTTTATTCTTTCTTAGTGATTTGCTGTGTTATAAAATATAATTTTGTTGTTTTATCAAATTTCATCACAATTTTCATGGATTTAGCTCAGATTGTTGATTTCTGTTCTATTATGTTTTCTACGTATCTATCCCTTATATGTTTGATTATATTTGAAAATAAATAAAAAACATTTTATTTTTTTAGGGCTAGGTATCCTCCTTATTCACCTAATAAAGAAAAATACTTAAAGAGACTAATAAAGAGACGACCAAATCTGATTCCACCACATATGGATTATGTTGCTATGTTTGTGGGTGGTTTCTTAGCTGCTGTTGTTGTTAAAGTTATATTACATGTAAGTTTTTAAAACTTTTTATACTGATATATGTATGTATTTAAAAAAATAAATATATATATAAATAGTAATTATTTTAAAAACAGATATTTTTTGAAATTAAAATATGTATAGGATATTATACAAATAATTATATTTAACATTTTAATTTGAAGGGAAAATAATTTACAATGAATTTTGCATTGTTCTATAATTGTTTTTATAAAAATCTGGCCTTTTTTGTCAACAAAGGTATTTAATCTCCACTAATAATAAAGGAGAATGACTGTCTGTGTGTTGGCACTTTTCAAGTCAGGTCGCTGGACCTAGAGCATTGAATTTTGGTACAAACATACTTAAGTGGGAATGTGTACCTTGGAGTAATTTCAATTAACAATTAAGCAAAGTTTTGGCATTTTCTCTCAATAACTTTGGAAAAATATTATACAGGGTGTCCGAATGTATCTTTACATTTTAGACTTCAAAACTATATTAGGTAATAACAAACGGTTTTCAACATGTGACAAGACAAATCATAAAGTTTTTTTTGCTTTCCAAGTAGAAGCAGATATGACGAAAAATGTGGACGCCACAGGAGAAAGTTCATTGTGTAGCCTAGTTCATAGAGAGAGTCTGATGCCCAAGTGCAATGGAACTTTGGGACACAGTATGGAAGGGAACCACCGTCACGACCAACTGTTCAGGCTTGGTATATGTCATTTATGGAAACAGGTAGTGTTCGCCATAAATAAGGGGCGGACCACCCATCTGTTTCAGACACTAATATTGCATTTGGGTATCGGACTTTTCCTTTATGAACCTGGCTACTACATGCTGAACTTTCTCTTGTGGCATCAACATTTTTCGTCAAATCTGCATGTACTGGAAAATAAAAAACTTTGAGTTGTCTTGTCACATGTTGAAAACTGTTTATTATCTAGTATAGTTTTGAAGTTATTAAAGTCTAAAGTTGTACAGCTACATTTCGGACACCCTGTATTTTTACACCATCTAAAAATTCCAAGAAAATTAATTTTAAACAGCTAGGTATGTGTTAGAAACTTTATTACAACTGCTAGAAATTTATTTCTGCATGCGCAAAACATAAAAAGGAACTGATGCACTAAAAATTACTTTCGTGGTTTATTTCATTTTTTTCTTCTTCCAAAAATAAGTTTAGTTCCATCAATTAATGCTTTTTTACATCTCAAAATCAGTTATGGATATAAATTTTGACCCATTTCTAAAAAGATGATTATAATTCGATGTAGTTTTTATGTGCTTTAGTGCAATAGTATCATAAATTTTACTATAAAATTATTATAAATTTATCAATAAATAAATATATATGCTCTTTAATATTTTTATTTTGTATGGGATATATTGCCTTGAAAGATTCTTTTTTAATTGCATGTTATTGCTTAAATTTCTCACAGCATTCCATTTATTAATGTTTATATACATATAATATATAGATACTGATAACATTTTAAAATTCTTTCAGCCTCAGAATAAATTGTAACTTCTTTTAGAAACTGTTCCTCTCCTTATTTTTTAAATAAAGAGTGATTGTGTTCAGTATTATGTAGAATTTTGGGATTTTCAGATTCACTATTTGTTTAAAATTTTGATTTAGAACAGATATATTATTAAGATTGTGTACTGATTTTCGATTTTGTCAAAATCCATGGAGTAGTCAAACTTCTTGTTGAAGGAAATTAGTGAAAATCCAATCATTTTGTTAAAATATGTATCTTTGTTCATCAAACTAACAATCTACAATTATTCGAAATTATTGGATTTTTACAGCATTCTACTTTTCAGGATTTTTGAAATATAGTCACAATCACCCCTGATAAATAAATTTAATTAAAATAAATAATGTTGTAATTTCTTTTGATTTATTAAGATTTTGTTCATGCTAATGCGAAATCATTTTTTTCTCTTGCAGTTTGCCGGAGTGAAATATTTTTAATAAAAGAAATTGAACTTGATGGAATGCAGCTCATTTTGACATTATTTGAATACAGTCAATGTGTAAATGTCTTATATAATGCAAAATATGTGCGCACATCCACATTCAGTTCTGTGATATGGTTATGCCGAACATTGGAATTCAAATCGTCTATCATTTTATGATTGCAAACACGTCTTTTTATAAAATCCTTGTGCACAGTGTTATAAAAGAAATTGATTTTTTTTATATGAAGGACTGCTGTCAATGACTTTTGCAGCAAAATGAGCAATGAAAAAAAAAATCCACAAGATATTTTTCTTATGTATGTTAAGTGACTGTAATATGTATATTGATTTATTTTTAAAATTTGCATAAGCCATGAAATAGATTGCTTTAATGTATATTATGTTCTTTGTATATTTTTAATGTAAAAACTTGTTTGTTCATAGAAGATGTAATTGATTTTGTTCACTTAATAAATACAATTATGTATTAAATTGGAACTTTTTTTTTACTGTGAATGTGCAATATAATCATCACATTTACCTTTTGAAAATCCAACTGCCTTACTGTTTAATAAGAAATAGAGATATCTGTTGGCTCTGTACACCAGTCCTTTTGACTCAAATTCAACATTCCCTTTTGCTTCAACAAAATGTAACTTAAATTCATCTAATTTTTTATATTAAACCAAAAACTATTTAAACTGATGTTAGTCAGAAATAAATTGAAATTCCTTATCTGGTATTTCAAAATGAAAACTTTTATAATACAAGATATACAGAGCTTTCTAATTAACCCTTTGACGACGGCGGAACTAGTCATCGGTATGTCACCAACGAATGAGCCGTTACTGCACACCGTACACGTTAAGAGTGTCTTGCACTTGTGGAGTAAGATCTTAAGAAGGATTCGCTGAAAGAACAGAGGACGTGAGAATTATCAGATAAATACTGTGTTGTGTTTAGGCTTATATTTTTAAATATAAATCTATTAATAAATCTTCACTTTAAATTATTTATTGAATTTCAATAAACAAAACAGATAAACATAAAGAACAATGAAACAATTATAAATATAATTTAGTAATCTTTTTGAGTATGTTAAAATTTTGAAACAGGGATACACATACAATCCAACATTGCATTTTTCGCACTTATAACGCGATTCACATCTCTTGCCATTTTTGTTGCAAACAACGCATCTTCATAATTTTTTTCTGCAGATATATACGGAGTAGGGAAGTATTTTCCAATGAGACTTAGTTTATTACAGCTATGCCAGATATAATCTGTACTAGCCTCTGTACTGCATTTAGTAGATGCCGGCTATAACTGCTGCTAGCCTCTGTGCTGCGTTTAATGGATGCCAGCTATAACCGGCACTAGTCGTGAAAGTGTCGAGCCTGTTGTGGGGCTAGCTACTAAAGATATTTTCAAGAATTCTTAATCTTGCATATGAAAACATCTTATTCTTAAAAATAAATTGCATATATTTTATACAACATTTAGCTTCCCGAAATTTAACTGTCCTAATATATAGAAACAAATGGAGTTGTTTATTATCTGTTGGCATTGTAGAGGAGAGGCCATTTGACTCGGAGGAGCTAATTTACAGTAACAGTCTTTTAGAGGAATTATAATAAAACAAATTGGGGTCGTTTTCTACTAAATTTAATTTTACTTAACAAATATGGCAAAGAAATAGAAAATTTATTTTAAGTTAATATGTAAGGTAAATTTTCATTATCAGGTATTACATTTAATACCTGATAATGTTATAGCTAAGATTTTCTTTCTTTCACAGATAATATCCCAGCATGACAAACCCAAGCAGTTGATTAATAATAGAAAAATTTAATCTAGCATACCAGTTATAATTCTTAGAATGGCTATGTCAAAAGAACTGCAAGACTTTGTGATCTAACAGGGAAGGTTAGAAGCAGACTGTTAAAATATTGAAGAGTATATATTTCATGAATTTAATGGAACAAGGGTTGTTTTTTTTTTTGTAATTTTTTGCAAACAATTGGCCAATTTAAAAAATTCTCACAGCTGGTTAAAAAACATCAGCTTTCCTGATGCTCACTCATGAAAGTAATCTTGCAAAAAACAAAGTATCTACAGGTTATAACTCCCCTCACAACCATAAAGAATTCAGGGAAATGATCCTTCCACAGTTATGTGAATATAAACTTTTTTTTGAAGAAGTTTGTAGTTCATCTGATCTTTTTTGGTAAACCTAAGCATGTGCCTTTGCAAAAATTTTGTATGTCTTATGTATTGGACTTATTATGAGCAAATTATTTGAAATCTGATGTTTGGCATTTGCAAACAAGAATTTATTTTTCATTATTTCTTACTCAACATAAGAATTGCAAATGTTAATACTACCAATGCTCATATTTCCTGTAATATTCAAATTTTAATACAATGCTCTTTTACATATTATCAAGTATTCTGTCAGTTTTGTATAATTTGGTGAGAAACTCTGCATGTTATAAGCGAAAAACATGCGGAAAAATTTGGGATTTTTTAAAAAAATTTACCTTCCTGAATATTTGTGCTGTGTTTACGAAAATGTATGTAATTATTATTCTCATTAAACATAACCATTGATGAAAGTTACATCTCGTTATCAGCTTTCTGTGAAACAGGATGGGCCGAACTCCATTTTCGCCTTCATCCCTTTCTGGTGGCCTCCCCCCAATTGCCCTTGTGACCGTATCTTCACTATAAAATGTAAGTTCCGACGATAGTATGTCCTACGATTCTCAGAAATTGATTGCGATCCATAGTATCCATATTAATTCCAATTTTGTAGCATCTTCAAAATTGTGCATTAGTTTTGGACAGTAGTGTAAGATTATGAAGATATAAAAAAAAAATGTTTTGTTGAAAAACTCCAATTGGTCTGTTTTATTCACAAATGAGTGTTACTTTCCAAAAAGCCCTCATACTTTCTTAAAAATTTTCGGGTAAAATATTTTCAAATTACAGTGATTCAATTACATATAAAAAAATATGGTTTGTCCACTTTAAAAGCTCATGTTTCAGAGCTAAAACACATCATACCAAAATAAGTGGCTGCTTGGAGGATTATTTCTTGCTATTTAAACTTCCCTGCTAATTTTTAAAATGAAACACAAGTATGGTTTTCTTCCTTTTATTATTCATGTAAAATTTATATAGATTTTAAAAAACATTTACAAAATGCATGCAGTATCTAAGTACATTGACAGATTTTTCCTTGAACACACAACCTTTTACAACAAAAAATATATTTAGGAATAGCACTTAGTGCATGCAGTATGAACACTGTAATAAATATAAGTACCACGATAATTAGATCTAAAAAATTAACTTGTAAAACTTTGATAGCACATGTAACAATTCAGAAAGATCAAAATTCACATATTGTAAATCACAGTTATAAATACATGAAAAATTCACTAAAATCTTATTTACCTTTTCATGAAATTGTCATGTAAGAAATATTTAGCATCTCACAAGAATATAATAAGCAGTAATTTATGCACAGCAGGATAAGGACGATAAAATATTAACTATGCACAGTCAGAAAATTTGTGAACTGTGTTGATAACAAACATTTCTTTTAAGATTACATATTTCCGAGAAGAAACTATTAATCTTTCAAAATACATAAATCCCATTAATTATTAATTTTTGAAATAATGACTTCATTAGTATGCAGAAAAAGCTTTGCCAAAATTTTATGCACCAATTATTGTATTAAGAGATAAAATATTAGAAGATTATCATGACACAATTACCTTTAAAAAATGCTTAAAAGCTTGACATCAGCTAATATAAATATATTGTATTTCAAAAGTTGTCTGATATGCTGATTATTATTTTTTTTTTTATGTAAAATACAAATTTTAAAAAGATGAGCAAAACTTAAAGGGGTGGTTGTACATGCCAAATCAAGCACTTTTCACTGCAGATTTAATGGTGAATGAACTATGAACAACAATGACAGAGAGCACATTTCTGAGGGAATACATAGCTCTGATGCCTGAAGAGATAAACTGGTTATCAAATGCTTAAAAATTAGATATACTTTTCATATTTGGTGCTCCAATTCAATGCCCAAAGCACAGTATTTGCCAATGCTTTGATGCCATAGTGATTATAACAGGAGCATTTCCTGACAGAGCAATCTTTCATCAGAAAACACCTGAAATGGGATTGAACACCAAAACACATTTAAAACTGGATAATGCCTCTTTGACAGGCATTATACAGGCAATCCAAGAATGTTAAAATAGGAACTATCCATTGTAAGATGCAACATTGGTCAGAAACCCTAAAGCTTTTGTTTTGGTATAAGTCATTAGCATGATATGATGAGTATTAAATGGGAAACAGTAATACCGTAACCACTTCAAAAACTCTCAAACATACGCAGTTTTTCTTGTTGGAATCAAGCTTTGTGGTATATTGTATTCACAAACAAATGTTTTTTGACTTATGAAATATGCAGAATGCATATCTAAGGGACCGTTATAAACCTTCATGCAAAATAGCAGCATTACAACCAGTAGAGGTTATTTACACACGTTCCTGGTATTATAAATTGTTTTTATCTTCAGCAAGATTATTTCAACAGATACATATTGTTCTCAACATATTCACTCATATTTTGGTAATAGAATTGGGTGTCAAAATTGTCAACCATTTAGCAGAGTGCCAGCTGATTAAAGAATTTGTGCATTAATTATCTAAAATGTTTTACATTTCCCTGCCAATGGATATGAGAAATCAATCCTTACTTGGCTCCCATGATTTCCCTGTCTGTCTTCTCTGGAGTCATCTTATTAACAATATTTTAAAAACTGAAATATTTTAAGAATCACTAAAATCAAAAGAAAGTTTTACCTTAGATCTTCTTCCAGTCAATACGCTGAAATGTATAATGATTAATAGTAATTTGGTTTACTTCATTCACATGTTGATGCTTAACTATCACATTTTACAATGAATTTTCTTATGTTTGATTTGATGCGCCCTCCACAGTTTTCTTCCTTTATGAAAATCCTTTATATATGGAGGTACAGCATGTCTAGGTCTGGCTCTTTCAACCTTAAAACTCTAACTAATCAATCAATCAATGCTTTACATATGAATAATGTTACATGCATCAATTATAGAAACTACCAGATAAGATATGACATTTTCAAATAAGAATTTTGAGACATATAATTACAAATCTGATAAAAGTATTCGTCTCTTAAGATGTAAATCTAAAATGTTGCTTTCATAATTAAAAAAAAGTTTTGTTTATCTCATTTAATTAATAAACATTAAAATCCAGTTGCATTTGCTTCTGCATTCTAAAATATGCTAAGAAACAGAAATGTCTTTTCTATTGGACCATATTTAAAAGAAAATAATATTCAATTTGATTCAGATAAAGAAATATTCAATTTCTAAGCTGCTAAAAGAGCCTCTGTACATCACGTACAACAGTTTCTTAATGATAATAAAGTTGAATAAGTTATGAATATAGAACTCCCAATCTGATTCAAATTATTTATAGCTGTCTCATTAAATATTGATTAGCTAGGAGGATTAATATAAAACAGCACTTCCAGCATTTAGTACTGCTTGATGGCTGTAAATGAGATTACTTTTTTTCCTCTTATTTTACAGTGCTGAAAGCTAAATCAGTATTACACATAGTCTAAAATTTTTTTTAAGACATGTCATTAGTAAGTGATGGGCTGTATTCATGGGAAGAATAATAGTATTACACAGATAAGACGCTGGAAAATGAAACATTACAAATTTGATGACATTTTTTTAAAAGCTTCTTGATAACATTATTAATACTAATATACAGAAACAATATACATACTATAAGCATAACTAAAGTTTGATTCTTACAGTAAATTATTACACAGGATAAAATTCAAAAACCAATATTATTTTTGTTTCTTCGATTAAAAAAAAAATCTGATAAATGCATCTTTGATCCTTAAATTCAAGCAGCATCAAGAACATGTATCAAATTTTATGCAGATAACTCACAGCCTTTCATCAAAATCAATTTAAATTTATATAAAAAACACAATCTAATCTACAAAATAATTTCATTCTGAATAGAATAAAATCATAATAAGCCTTGAATATAACATCCAACTCTTTTTTTTCTTCTAGAAAGCTACACAATCAAGGTGGCAAAAAATGCACTTTTAAATCTGAGACATATAATTTGAGAAGAAATATAGTGAATCATTTAAAATGGTGACATTTACATGTAATAATAGGAGATTCATTCTGGTTAAAAAATTAAAGAATATGAATTAAAAAAATAAAATTAATAAAAAGATTATAAAAATTAAAGTACATCTTACCAGTAAATACAGATACTTTCTAATTAGGTGAGAAGCACATCAAAGGGTTAACTACTTAGGAAATTTAATCATAATTGGGAATTTGTAGGGGTCTCTATTCTGAAGCATATCCTAAAGACCCGTTTTTGGCATATATTCCTGATTATGTAACATGAAACTCTTTTATTTGCTTTCGCAGAAAAAGCAGTAAGCAATATGAAAATAAATCTATTTAAAAATATAAAGTTACCATAGTCTTCAATTAAGATGAGTAAAATCTTGACAAATTTAAATTTTTATAAAATCTAAAATTTGTCTATGTAATTTTATGAAAATAATCATTTTCTACCTTACTTTGTATGGTAGTACTTATTGATTTTCACGGTTCCCGTTATCAAAACGGCACCAAAATTATTGTCAAGTTTTAAATACAGCATACAGTTTTTGGCGGTCTATTGTGGGGTCCATGAAAATTAATAAGTACCCATTTTTTACCAGACCCAGATGGGTATAGTCAAGTTTTTGTTCTAAAACTATGCAGTTATGATGAAGTACCATTACATTTTTTTTAATACATAAACAGCTAGATGCATTGTATAAATTACAGTTTCTATAAACATACCACAGCAGAAGTAAATGTTATCTCATACATAAAGACTAGAAAAGACTAAAATAAGCCAGGATATAATAAAAACCTATAAGAAATAAAATATGCAAACCCCAATAACCATTTCATTCAGGCAAATTAACATAAACTGTAAATAAATAAGATAAATAATAACTGAGCTATAGAAACAAATAACAATTCAAAAAACAAAAACTAATGACAAGAGGTGACTTCAGATATAATAATACAAAGGAATAATTCACTTTTTTTTTTAGAAACTTTTATAATCAGTCTTTCTTAAAAATAACCACTGAGGCTAGGGTAGCTTTTTTTTTGGTTATTATTTTCAAGACAAATAATATAAAGAAAAACAAAACATTTGAAAGAATAGATGAAAGAAACTTAATCTTATATGCATACATATTTGTTCTTTGCATCGCATGAAATCTTGTTTACAACTAAGAAATGATATGTGTAAAAATACAATCTTTAATTTGACTGACATTTTAACAACTTATAGATTCATCTTATAGGAACATTTAACAGTAAAATCTCTCATAATTGGATCTCAATTTATTGGAATATCAAAATACAGTAAAGCACTCTTTATACGTTTCTCATTTTTACGTTTAATAGATCTCTTATTATCTGAAAAATCTCTTTTCTTATTATAGTAGAACCCTGGAATCCGAACAACTTAAAAAAATTTTTTACTGAAAAATGAAGGAAAAATAACAATTGCAAATCAGAAACAAAGCTACTTTTTATTCCTAACTTAAAATAACTATTCGAATTGGTCTTTAAGAATGAATACAGCACCTTAATTAGTAAAAACAAACTCGGATATCTTCTTTTTACCCTCAACTTGTTTTGATACTGTACCGTTCAAATCGCCACATGCTCTTTCTGCACTCTTTCACAGAGCACCCAGAGACAATACTCTACTGCATTTGGTATATCCAGATTATTTTACCAAATTTCCCGGATAATCTGAATTCCTCAGAATCCGAACAAAGGCCAGCCCCAATTAGTTCAGATTCCCAGGGTTCTACTGTATCTGAAAAATATGTTTTACAGTATATTGACCAGGTCCAGTTGCTGCCAGTTGACCTTCTGTCAGGCGCATCTAATCTGCGAGATGAAGCACCCATATTTTTTTGTGCCTAAGTGCAAGTTTTACTGAGAAAGATGTATGTGGGACCTCTAATAGCTTCCTAGCTCCCTACCACTCACACTAGGGTATCATGGATTTTTCTCTAGTGCTCTTTTGATGTATGTGAGGGAAACATTAATCTGGTAGATGAGTTGTGCCTGATTACGTTTGTATTTTTGATTTCCACAATTTTTCTCAATATTTCTTCTTATTTACCTGCAAAAGTTTGTATACCTTTGTCCCAGCCCCAAATTCAATGTTATTGATTGTTATTTCTAATATATTGTTTAAAAAATGTCAAGTTATTTCAGGCTCTCAATGACAATAGCTGTCATTTTTTTCCTGTAAGGTTCCTCAGCAAACATCAAATCCTCCTGAATTCCAGGACATTTTGTTAGTTGAAATTACAAGAAAATAAAAAAAATATACAAATATAGCTTTGTATCACCAAATAGTTCAGTTTCACAAGCTTTTCCCTACGCTTAAGCAAAAATCTCACAGATGAGTTGCGCCCGAATGTGTTAGCAATTGTATTGAACCTGACCGAAGATTAAGAGAGATTCTACTGTATTTAATGTGTAACAACAGCTGCTGTCAAGTCAACAGAAAAGTAATCCCTAAGAAAATTTTTTATAGGATAGTATTTAACCCTTTGAGGATGACTGTCACACATACGTGTCGGCGTCTCGTAGCATTATGCGTGCGGCCGTCCTCAAAGGGTTAATAAAAACATAAGCATTACTCTTCTTGTTTAATTGCCAGCCTGGTGGTATTTATTAGACTTTTATAAATAAGTGAAAATAAAATGTTAACACTAAAAATGAACTAGAGGAATGTCCAAAGAATAAATTCCAGATGAACAAATCAGAAGTGACTAGCATTTCTTTCTTTAAACAGTAACATATTTCATAGTCAATCAGTTTTATTTGAAGCATCTAATTAATCATTGGTGATTTCTTGTAGTTTGAATAATAGTGAAAGACTATTACAGAATGTCTTTCAATAAAATTGATATTCCCATTCTAACATTCAACTTTCATTTTTAACACTTTGCTGACAGGCAATTTTACACAGAGTCTACCTCAAGTCACCGGCTATTATTTCGTTACTGAAAGTGGAAGTAAAACAAATTAACTCATGGTCGATCAACAACGTTTGGGCATGAAAATAAGAGTTAACTCGTGACTGGTCAACAACGTTTGTTCATGAAAAAACGAGTTAACTCGGGACTGGTCAACAATGTGTTAAATAAATAAACTTGACTAAAATGTAAACTCATAATATCCAATAGAATTAGCCTTTTACTAACACTTATAATTTAACAATAACAAATCAGGCTTTAAAATGTACTTCCACAACAATATAGATATACCTACACTCAAATTGAACATAAACTTCTAACAAGGTTTCAAAATCTTAGAAGGGAGGGAACAAGCTAAATATCTGAAATTCTAATATACATAGGTTTGATTTATTTTTTAATTTTTTTTTTAGAATTCTTTCCATGATACATATATATATTCAAACAGTGCAATTTTAAACACATAACAGTAAATTTGATGTACAGTTTGTCATAATTTTAACACATATAATGATAACTCTACTTATAACATGCAAATAATTGCTATGTGGCAATTTGGAAATTTATTTAAACACATTTTGCTTACTTACTTCCACACAATCAGTAAGCATTCTATAAAGGAAACATTTTAACAATCACTTTAGTTTTTATCCACAATTATTTCATTAAATATTATGAAACAGTAAGCAAAATTAAAAACACTAAAAACAAGTCCAAACACCCTAATAAAGTTGTAAATTTTGGAAGTTCTTACTCTGTTTATACATTAAGTAACAAATAAAATTATATAACTGATCATTTACTGTAAGTTGAAGACTAAATAAATAAATAAATATAATTTTTTAAAATAGAAATTTTTATTAATATTTATTCATATTTGAAATAGCTTCAATATTGCAAGATTAAGAAAACAAAAGGATTTTTAAAACCATTTTGACGCAATAAGGGGGGAAAAAAAAAAGGTTAAAAAAAAAGTAAATAATGCATTTTCAAATATCATGTTTTCAATAAGAAAAATGTATAAATATCACAGATGAAATTTAAAATAAAATAATAGACCAAACTACATAACAACCATGCTAAAACAAATATATAAAAGATCTAGCCATAAAACAATAACATAATTTTAATCTTTTAAAATTTAAAAAGCATAGTAAGCTCCTAACAAATATCAGCTTGCTTTAATGTTAAATTTGATCTTAAATAGAGAGTATATTCTAAAGATATAACAAATTTCTACACATAAAAAATTGCAGCTTTTAATGTAATTTAAATCTCAAAATTTTTTTTATGAACCAACTTATATTGCCATAATAACTCATACTTTTACAATTAAATTAGTCTTTTTCAAACAAAAGTTAATGCATTCTTTAAATGCAAAAAAAACACGCATTTCATTAAATTAAATATAATTTTTATAAATAAAATACAAGTGTAAATAATAATTTCTGCAATACTTTTTTAAAAACTAAAATACAAAGAATGCATTTTAAATTATTTATAAAGAAATTACTTATTCATCAAAAATTGCAAAAAAAAGTGCACATTATAGGAACAAAGGTAACTAAAAGTATTTTTTAAAAACTATGCAATACTTTTTTTAAACTCAATACACTTATCTTTTAAAACTTGTTCATATGTAGGAGGAGGAGAACTCTGATCTCTTGAATCAGGTGCTGAAAAGCTGTTTTTGGCTGTATTAGAAGTCGAAGGCAAGTTTGAATCTGCATTTGCTGCAAGTATTCTCCTCAAAGTTTCTGCACTTTGAGCTTGATTACCAGTGGAAGGATCCAATGCTCTCTCACACAGCTTACAAAAAATAAGCAACAAGAACGTAAGACCTATTGACAGAATTGTAATCACAATCCAATGAAAGTACGAAACTTTGGCACCTTCTGTGACATAGATATCTCCAAACGATAAAAACAGTGCATAAGTCTTATGAGATGGGCTGGTCTGTAAATATTGGCAATAAGAACTGCATGTGCAATTTCGACTTTGATGATGGCAAACACATAATTTTTCTATGGCAACAAAACTTTTGCAAGCAGGTTTCAAACAATAAGGTGCCTTTAAACCTTGAGGACCAACTTTAATACATGAATAAGTTCCAACCTCTAAGACATCATTGGTAATGTTGAACTGGACGAGATCTTTCAAATACATACATGAACTTTTAAAACAAGAATCACCAAAACCATTTAAAGAAGATATTTCATAACCCCCATTTGTCAAACACTGATCATCGCTGAAACATATAAGATAACTATTTGTATTAATAATTTCTGATGGAGGGATTGGTTTAAAATTTGGCTTGCAGAAGAAGCTTCCTTGGCAATACTGTAACGACTTAATGGCAGGTACAAAGTTATCAGTAGAAACATTGTACTGTTCATCATTTTCAAAAACCACAGTCTTATTATTCGGTTCTAGCATGCAATCGCAATCATATTTGCGATCAGTTGCTGCACAAGGCAAGCAGGAAGAAAAATGTATAAGAAATAATAATATAAATAATTTGCAGAGACATAACAGAGAGGTAACCATTATGCAGCCGCACAGGAATGGAAATAAAAGCTTAGTAAATATGATTCAATTTATTTCATATTGCACAAAACTTCTACCAGTTTTTGAACCCATTTTAATTTTATATACTTTTCTTCTCTATTTTAAACTCTGACAGATGGTCTTGTCTACCTCACTCCTGCTCATTGAATTTAAATTAAAGAGTTATGGGATTTGAAGCAACAAAGGCTGTTATCCCCTAATTCCAAGTTAGAGACAGTACAGTTCGTTCCAAAAAGACGATTCCATAATGATGATTAGATCATTCCATAAAGAAAATTGATCAATCTTTCCATGCAGAAGAAACCCAGACTCCTACTCATCACCATATTTTCGTACTAAAAATAAATACGCTGGAGTTGAGAGGACACTAGCCGGACCAAGACAAAGTTCACTCGAGAAATCAAAACTAATTAACATTTGTCATATTTTATCAAATAAACCAATGATATCTTACTTTTTATTTTAAAAAAATCTTCATTATGCATACAGATAGCTTCACTACATACTTTAATGTTAAACATAGCTTAATTTATATTTTCAGAATGTTCTACGCAGTAACCATTTGAAATGCAGTGAAATAAGTTTTGGTTTTGCTTTGGTATTTGCGTAATGTTGTGGTCCTGTCTGATTTGTGTACATTACACATACTAAAATTTCCACAAATTTGTCACTTGTCTTTCATAATAATCTATATTGATTGTTACAGGTTCAAACACATTATAGATGTTTTGAGATCAAGAATTATATCCAATGAGAATAACAAATAGTTATGTCGCTTCAGAATGGTTATAAACCATATTGTACAAGTGCATCTTTAGAATTCTTGTTTATTATTAGTATTATTTATATTTGTTTATCATCTTCTGATTCTTACAATTTTTCAAGTTCTCTAGAAGAGAATCTTTTTAATAAGAAATCGAGCCTTAACTCTCGTTATGGAGAAAAATCTCTTCGATTGTTCAAAAGAAATTCTGGAAAGAGATGTGTGAATACTACAGATTGTTCTTCAGAAATACGAGGGAGCTTATGTATACAGAATACATGCGTTTGTCCTCAAGGTTATTTGCCCCTTAAGAAAGGGGCAATAGGATGTTTCCAAGTTGGGAAGCATCTTGGGAATTTTTGTAATAATTCAGCTCAATGTGGAGAAGAGCTTACATGCAAAAACCATGTTTGCCTTTGTCCAGAAGGATTTCAACTCTTCCAAACTCAGGGCACAAATATCTGCCTCCTATGGCATAAACCTACCCGATTGGTTGATAGATGCCGACTGAATGAAGATTGTACTCGACATGATCCTAACACTATTTGCAAGAAACGTTGGTGCCAATGTAACAATGGATACCAGTTGTTTGAAACAATGTTATTTGGCCGTAAACATAAATGTTTCAAAACATACCGGTTCCAGTGTGTTAACTCTGCTCAATGTTCAAAATTAACTGAGTCTCCCGATCAGCACTGTATGTGCTTGTATGGCTTTTGCCATTGCATTACTGATATGAACTTCACTTCATTTGATATACCATCCTGGGCTGACAAACCTAACTGGTACCAAAGATGGAAAAAAGATCTCATCCTTGCTACTCGTTTGCTGTTTATCACTGTCATACTTTTCTTCGTTCCCTGCTTTATATATGTGACACTTGGTATGCGGGAACGAAGCCGGCAGCTGTTTTCTCAGTTCGTACAGCCATCGAGAAGCCCTGTTATACATTACTCCCAGCGAAGAAACAGCCATTTAAGATCATTACCATCATATCGTGGCTTGCCTAATATGGGAACCTTAAATGGCCGAAATATGGGGGATTCTCACCATGTAGAGATAGCTCTACATTCCAGTGGGGTTAATTCAAGACTGGTCGACAACAGACCGAGACTATCCCATCTGAGAGGCTGTGAACCATCTAGAGACTTCCCAAACACTCGCAATCTTGAAAATGATGCAAAAGAAGAAGATCCTCCTCCTTCTTATGAGGAAATCATGCATAAAGATGCAATACCTGAAGAACCTCCACCACCATATCGAGCACTCTAACTGGAAAACTTCAGTGTGCTTGGTGAAATGTGATATAATTTCACTTTGATAATTAGAATTACATTAGATTCAATCTTCAGAGTTTCTACTTTCTAAATTTTTTTTCTTTCAATTAAAAGTATTGAAACACATTGGTTTATATTATCCTTCCTCCTCTAAGGGATTCTGGTCATTGCATTGAAGCAAGTTTCATACTTTTCAAGTGGAATGGAAATTGACAGTCTTTTTACTTCAATAGCAAACTTAGATAAATTTCTTCAAAAAAATGAAATCATTATGACCTCTTTCTCTCTGAAGAAATTAATACTAACATACAGGTTCTCATAATGGATGGAAAGTTTGTTTTTATTGTTACAAACAGACCAGGTTTTACATTGACCAGATATCCTATTTATAAGTGCTATACAATATTCAATTGTTAAAATGAGCAGTGGAGGCTCATGTCAAGAGATTATTGGTTATATATTATGTGTTCTGATGTTGGTTCCTGTTGATTTCTGCTGTGAGAGACATTAGTTCTTATTGTAGAACGCATTTTGAACTATAAAGAGTTGTAGCTTTTTTTATATTTTCCCCTCTTGAAAATTAAATTTCTTGCATACATCATGAATATCCATACTGAAATTGCTGCTACTTTCATAAAGCTGTTAAATTATTATGTGATCTTATAAGTTTTAAAATTTCAGGAATTATGATTTGAATTATTTAATCTTAGATATTATACTTACGTTTTTTCTTGTTGTTATTTTAGTGTTTGATTTGTGATATTTATTTTTTGTTTAGCTTTAATCACAATCTGGAAATTGTTTTATACATTGTTGTAATGCATATATATACATTTGTCACAAATATTTCTTCTAAAGTATTGTAATAAGGGATATAATACTTTTTATTTTGAAAATAGTATTTTTTTTTTTTTTTTTCAATTTATCTGAGTTACAAGATTGATTCAATCTTTGAAATAAAATTTCAACATAAAATGTTACCTATTCTTTAGGATCTTTTCCCAGAAAATTAAGGATTTCAAACTATTTTTCTTTTATATGTGATATAGTGAAGTGATATTTGCTTTGCATAGTTTCTTTTTATTCAGAAATATATCTTGTATATTTCATATTTGAGTGTTTGTATTCTTTTCTCAGTTGAGGATTTCTAAATTTATGTGTATATTTATGGTCTGTTCACTTGACCTTGGACAGGTGGTGCCTCTTAGAATTTAATGTTGGGTTGCATGGTGTCCGACAGACACCACCCTAACTGGAAAACTGAGAACAGAAAGGAACCATTCCGGAAGGGTAGAAGTAGATGAACCTCTAAAGATCAAACTTTTTTCAACTACGCTTAGCAATGAAATAGCATTCGCATGGCATCTGTCGGATGCCTGCGATCTCTCCAATGTTAAAGAAGGTTTAAGAGCTTGAAAGCTGAATAAGGTAGTATAATTGCACTTCAGTATATAAGCTAAAAATAAAAAAAAATATTTTGAATCTGATGGAAATATATCCAAAATAGGACATTTATGATTACTACATTTTCATTATATGTAAGTTCCTTTTGTATGATTTGGTTCAACTTGAACATGGTTCGAGAATAGGGAAATCTCACTTACAACATAACATTAGAGATTGGGGAAATATCTAAACATGGAGTGTAACAAGAACTTTTAGAGCAAAAATCTTATGAATTTAATTTTCTTCAATTTCAATTTCCTTTTAATGTTCTCAAATCAATTGAGATCTAATATTATTTAAAGAAATCATCTCGACAAAGTTTCATATGTCGAATTTCAACTGTTCTATAGAAAAAATTTATTATCTTTGTTCAGTAAAAATATTTAAATTATGCTATAGTTTTTCTTAACATCATAATTTAAGGCATATATTGGTTGTAGAACTTGCTTAGAGAATTAAACTTTTAATTCTTCATTTATAGTAGTTTTGTTTTAAAATGAGCTTCTAAGTTTTTATTCCTTATTAATAGATATACCCTCTAGGAAATACATGTCTTATAATGATAATTTTTTAACATATGTTTCCTATGTAATAAGCTTATAATAGTTGCAGACTTTTACACATAAATTTTATGAATTGAAATGTACTTTTAACCTTCAAAAATTAATTGATGATCATCAAGATATTATTTAATGATAATATATTCTTGCAAACATATATGAATATAACTTTCCTATTTTAAATTTTTCTCTTTAAATTCAATATGCAAAAAAAATTCTTAAATAATATACATTCATTTTAATAGACTCTTGATATTAAAACCTCTTAATAAACATTTGTTTGTTTCCTTCTAACTCATCCAGAAGGAAAGGTTATGAACAGCTTATTGTCTATTATAGCTTGGATAAAAGCATGACCCAATTTATCTGGCTTGTCTGTTTTGTAATAAATTATAAGCATTGATTATACCCAATTAAATTGGTTTATTTGTATTGGTAGATCTGTTATTAGTGTATAATCATATTGAAAATTTTATATCCTTGCTTCAGTATGGGATTGGATATTTGCTGGAAGATGTAATTGCTGTAAAAGTATTTGTGACAGATTTATTAACTGAATTTCATTACAGATGTGGCTATGTATATATATACATAAGTGAAACTTAGCATTATTTATTCATTGGAGGATTTCAAATTTTTTGTTTTATTGGAATAATTTTACTTATCTCTGATATAAATTATTCATTTTATTAGGGATGTATTGAATGGTAATTTGGCCGAATATCTGCTTTTTAAAACATTTAACTTTTGATTCTAAATAAGATATTTCTCATATTTTAAATGAATAAAATTAATTTTTTTATCATTTACATATTAAAAAAATATTGGCACCTTGATGTGTTTTTGCAATATTTTAAATACCTTAATTCCAATAATAAGAAATTAGAAACCCTCTTCATTTTGAGATTGCTTCAGAGGAATGAAATAGCCATTATTGCAGAACATGACAATGACAAGCACAGAAGAAAATTCAGTCAATAAATTAAAATTATTAGAAGTAAATTCCTATTTTGATAAAGAACTTCTAATAGCTTGGATTAAGTGTCTATTTAATTGGGGGGGGGTGAAGAAAAATTTCTAAGACTTACAAATTTAGCAAGAAAATATGTTTCAGCTCTTGGAAGCACAGTGTATAGTGAGCACTTATTTTCTGAAACTGTTAATATAAATGTATAAAACCAAACATAACAGACTTGTTCCTGAAAATGCTGAAAAATTGTTTTTGCATCATAATTTCAGGTTTCACAATGATAAATGATTTGTATCATTAATAAATACACTTATGTATGTATTATGCAATTTAAAATTAAGTAACAGTTGGAATATTTTTTGATAATAAATGTACTGAAATACAATTCTGCAATATTCTTTGTTAAATATATTTAAAAG
The DNA here is from genome assembly GCA_013235015.1 of Araneus ventricosus. NCBI lineage: Eukaryota > Metazoa > Arthropoda > Arachnida > Araneae > Araneidae > Araneus > Araneus ventricosus. The sequence goes on from BGPR01002118.1 coordinate 21,988, forward strand.
CACTTTAAAAATAATTATTATCCTGAATTTATTCGACTGAGTATCTCTTTACTATTCAATCAGGCCGAATATTTGTTACATCCCTACATTTTATGTTATAAAAATTCAGGCCTGCCAGCTAATATGCATTTCATGTCAAATTATCAAAGTATATATGATTAGCAATTTCTGGTTTTTAAATTTTTTAAAAACATTTTAACAGAGAACTTGTCTTTTTTTTCCAGTATAAAATAAAGGAAGATGAAGGATATTTTTAGAGAAATTATGGATACAGATTTTACTTTGTGAATCACAAAGATTTTCTTTAATCTGTCTTTATAATTTGTATCCTTTTTTCTGTTTGAAAATCTTAAAAAAAACTTTTTAACTTAATCACTTGGAAAATACATTTAAAATAGGTCTTTACATCTAGATTATATGATTGACTGAACATATATTTTATTTAAGTAAACAGCAAAAAAAAAAAGTAAACATTCATAATGCTGTTTAGCTTCCTAAATTGTCCTTATTTTCTTGTCTTTTTTATTTGAATAGTAGTTGCTTTTATCTACTGTTTGTCTTGCAAAGGTTACTTCAAAGAGATGTGTGACAAGTAACAGATGTGAAAAAGTTATTAATCTGGCCACCAAACAGTCATTTCCATGTCTCCCCTGTTGGCAGGTGTGCAAGGTTATAAAAGATTTTATTTCTAAGGGGGGGGGGGGATCCTGCTGTGGTCTCTCTAACAGCAATGATAACATTGGATGGTATGATTGTTATGTGTTATCTAGAATATCAAGTATTTAGGATAGGTGACAAATTTTAAATGTTGTATAGGACTGATTTTTTAATTGTATATAATCCTAATGCCTCTTCCCTTCCATCCCATCTCAAAATCTCCAATTGTATTGTCTGTAAATTTGCTTGAAACTTTCTTACTTTGAGCAAACTTTGTTTAAAATATCCTATATTCACACTGTTGCTGATTTTAATCTAAAATTTCACAAATGCAAAGTTATATAATTTTCATATATGCAAAATATGTTATTACTTTACTGAATCTTATCTATTATTGATTTGTCCTTTTAATTTAAATTTGCTTTTCTAAATAAATTTAGTATAATTTACTTTTCAGTAAAATTTGTATAGGCTATGAAAAATAAAACCTTATGAGTCATTATTTAAACCAGCATTAAAATTCTATTATTTATATTTTCCATTTATTGATAAGATAGTAATATGGATCTTTTTATTAGTAGTAGCAGCAGCAGTAGTATTTGAATTTATTATTATTAATTTTTATTATTTCATATAACCTGATTTTCCTCAACTAAGTTATGGAAAAAAAAAAAAACCTGGATAGGGAAATTGATGTTATTATTTTCAGCATTTTGATGCCCGTCTCTGTTTTGAAAAATAAATTGAAAATAATTATATTTCAATTTGAAATGTTATTTTGTATATGGGCTATTATACATATCACCATACTCATTTAAAATGTGATAATTGATTATTTTTGGCTTTGGCAATATAATCAAATTTTTTTATTATTTATTTTTTTTTTACTGAATTCCCATAGAAGGTAAAAAGAGACCTAAATATTTAACTTTGAGTTTGTTATTAATAATCAGCCCATTACATCAATACTTCTGTATAGTACTCACTGTATTGAATAATGTTGTGTGGCATAATATTTCATGCATTTATTTAATTGATTTATTTAAAAAAAAATTATTTAGGCATTTATGTTACAAGGAATGACACTTAAGTGTTTTATTATTATACAATCAATCTAGACATCTTAAAATTTTTATTGTCCATGTGAGGCAGGAATTTTTCAATAGCATTAATATATATATATATATTTACTGAATAGTTGAATTAAACCTGAATTAATGGATTGGTGTTTTCTCTAAGTCCTTAATTTATATGATCAAAAGTTTTTGCATTAAACACAGGATTTTATCTTAAATATTTTGGATATTTTTTTCACCCATGTTCTTATTTAAATATGAGTTTTTGATCTTTGATGATAAAATACTGTTATAAAATATGCTAAATTATAAATTATACTTCTATCATGCAAATTTGACAACTATAAAAAGTTGTATTGAAATAATTGCATGCAACTTGATTTGATGTGAACATTTGACATTTTGCTTAAAAATTATACCAATAGCATAAAATAAGTTAATATTCATTTTTATTTTTAAAAATGTATAATTTTCTATAATGTTATTTTTTATCTTCAAATTCCTAACCATTTTAATTATTAAGCATTTTAGTCAGTAATAATAGTGAAACTGTACCTGACAAATTATTATTATTTGATTATTGAAACAAAGGGAGAGAAGTCTTCCTGGAGGATTTCTCTGGAGAACTGACCCCCGCTTATATGACACTTGGAGAAAATCGAGTGAGCTAAATCAGTAATTGTCAGTATTTTTTTTTTCTTTCTATTTCTTATGATTTTGAAAACTAATAGCATCATTCTTAGTTACTTCAAATTAATTGTAAAATTATCTTGTATTAAGAATGCAGTAATTTCAGTCTAGATGAGTATAAGACTTACTTATATTGATATATTATGTTTCTTCCTTTTATTTTTTTTACTATGATTTATTATTCAACTTAGTCACTTTAATCATACTTCTATTTATTTTTATTTTAACTTTTCTTTGTAAATCTCTTTTAGCTTAACTTCTATTATTTTAACTTTTGAAAATAAATGAAAGCTGTTGTATCTCATTGACTTTGGGTTTATATATAAAATAATATAAAATTGCTCATCTCTTTTAAATATTTGCTTAGTGGTTTGAAGCTTATTTGCTTATTTATATCATCTTTCTATGAATTAGTTTTTTCAAGAAGTTCCAAAGCAGCTTATGTTATTGCAGTGTTGGAGATATACTGTCTGTTCCTATCATTCATGATGAATCTCATGTGAAGTCTAAATTCAAGTTTCAAATCATGTCTGTATGTTATCAGTAAACCTGATTTCAGGCAAAACTAGTTTTACCTATTCCATTTTTGGGCAAAGCTAGTTTTATCTTAAAATCTGCTTTTAATGTATCATATGACTATGCTTCATAATAGTGTCCTTCAGAATCTCAAGCTGAGTTTAATTTCTGTTTTTAATAAATTATGCTTATAAATGTCTTATTAAAATTCTTGTTTCTGAGAATTTAAAATGAACTGTACAAGAACTGATTACTTTTTGTGTTTATAAATTGTGATTGTATTTAAATATCTTGCATTTGGCTTATCTTTTTCATCTTAGAAAATGTTTATGTGTGCATCCATGCATTTAAAAAGCATTATTTATTGATATGTATTATATACATACATTTGTCTGCTTTTATGAATAGTGTTGAAATAAATATTGTTCCACATTTAATTGCCTAGTATTGTTTGATAATCTGAAGAGTTATTTAAAATTTATCTTTGCCTTAGAACTTCCTTTGTATCTTTCTATACCAATCAGCATAGTCAACTCTTTATTTATTTTTTACTTCCTCATATTTGAAATATGCAAAGAGAAGCTATTGTATTCTCAAAAAATTTGGCCTCTAGATGTTAATGAATCTCCACTTTTTAGACCTTCCTGAGTTAAGGGGGATGTGGAATTATGGTTGTATGTCTCTGTGTGAACACGATAATTCAAAACCGCAAAATCGACAAATGGAATATTAATTAAAAATCAAAATATCCCTTCCTCCGATATGAGATTTTGTAGTTTAACTGCAGATAGATGGTGCGGCTGAGAAGAAGGAAATTCTCCTTCTCTATGGATAGTGCCATATGCTCATATTTATGGGCAATGGTAAAAAAGTCATGAAAGATAATTTTGTTTATTTTTCAAGAAAATAGATATTTATAAGAACTCTAATTTCTCAACAACAGAAATTCTTTTGAAGAAATAAGAGTGGCTAAATTTATTAAAAACCTAAATTTTATCCTGTCTGTTTATCAGACAACTTTATATTTACATCATTTGATTAGACAGATCTGCTGCTTAACCCTCTGATTCCTAAGACCATTGGAATAGAGAGACCTCAAAATACAGAAACGCCCAAGTTTCTCTGTCAACAATAAGGGAAATTCACTTCCCCTCTCAAAGACAGCTGGCACTCCGAATTTTAAGACCCCTGTTTCCCAAACCCTTCTGGGTGAACCACTGTAATGAAGAAAGTGTGCTGTGCGTGTTTTAAATCTATTACACTTAACCCTCCGATCGCCGCAAACGGATTTTTATGTAAAGCAAATCTACGCCGAGTTCCACAGAACCGTGTTCTTCCTTCTCGTTCAGTCACCTTCAAGATGGGAACAACCGTTTTTCTCTTGGTTTGAATTTTGCAGTCGTGAGCGGAAAAGCTATGTTTTCTCGCCTCTGCTTTCTCCTCCATTGATGATTTAGTTGACAGTGACAGATTCGTGGTGATAAGCTTTACAATAGATGAGCTTGTAGGTAGTAGGAAGGAACTCGTTTGCTCTAACAATTGAATTCCTAACCATTAAAACACATAGCAAGGTAGGGAAGTTTTCATGCAGCTTTTCGGAAACTTATGGAAGAAAATCTTTCTCGGATTCTTATTATGGTGTAGAAATGCTTATAAGCTTTTCTTTTCATAAACAAAATAAAATGCTTGTGAAGAGATACCTCTGAATGAACCTCTAAATTGGTTATGTTAGCAATTGTAGCAAACATTCCGCATAACACCTGGAAAAGCGGTTTATCCTAGAAATCACATGAATAATTTGAAATAAGTAACATTTCTGTTATTTTTTTATTTTCCAAACAAAGACCATGTAAAAAAAAATTAATAAGTTTTGACTATTTTTTAGAAATTGATTGAAAAATGATCGAATTCTTTTCTTTGAGAAAACTAAAATTATACGCGTATAAACCCAAGAGAAAAGAAGACTAGAAATTCTTCTGCAATTGGGTCTCTTTATTGGATGTTAGAATATGTATTGTTGTAAAATACATCGCCATACAGTGGTAGTTTCCCTATGAAAAAAGTCTTTAACAGGTGGTTTCGAAAGGAAACCACTGCCCTTGAAAGGGTTAAAGAAATCATTTATTTGCAACAGATACTACTTTTAAACTTTTTCAGAAAAAGCGAAAATTTAAAACATGATTTTAGCCTTTATATAATTGAATTATTTCATTATTAATAGAAAATAAAGGAAGACAAAATATCTAATATTTTGCATAAAATTTACATATATTTTTAGAAAATATTTTTTCTCAGAAACTAATTCACATATTTAAAATCTGAATCGTAATTTTACTCAGTATCTTTACAGAATCATTTAAAAACTGAGATGAGAAAATATTAGAAACTAAACCTGAAGAAACTGTAATAAAAGTCTTTTTTTTAATTTAAAGTTTCTAAACTTTTCATTTCTTAACATGGCAACTATTTTAGAAATTTGTATTTCTATCCAGTTAACATTATCCCTATTACAGAACAAAGCATTTTGGTCTAAATTGTAAAAAAAACATTTTTGGCCCCATTCAAAACACCAAACTAATTTTATTACTCAGTAATTCTTTCACATTTTTTTAGTTTTCAAAAAAAAAAATTATTGAAAATATAAAAAAATAATTTAACATTTAAATTTTGCAAATGTATCATAGGGGATAATAAAACGAAAAAATCATGAATAAAATCTATTCTAGAAAGTAAAGATGAAAAGTAAAATAAAGATCACACTTGAATTTTAAAATGTGAGCTTTATCGGCAAGATTGATATTAACGATATGTATCAAAACTTGCCTAACTGAAAATAACAAAATTTATACAATTATAATATTAACTGTTAATTCCTTTTTCAAAATTTTATGCTCTGTTTTTATGTAATGCAGATTTGAACATAACAATTAAATAATTAGGAAACTTTTTTTTAATATTGTACCGATGAAAAAAAGTTTGCAATATTCACAAATTCTAATGATTGAAATGAAGTATATCAAGCACGTATATCAAGATCATGAACTAATGATTTTTAAAACGGGTCATTACATTAATTGCTTAGGTACTTTTTATACTGCTTTGGAAATATATTGCAGTTAAGATATGCGATTAAAATTAAAAATGCTATAACTTATGATCCGTATGGTAAATTTCAAAGCAGGGTACAATGCAAAGTCCAACATTACAATTTTTGCATTCAAATCTTCATTCTCTCCGCACACATGTACCATTCTCATTAATTTTTAATGTGAGCACACAACGCGCTTCCTTTATTTTTTTCTAGATTCGCATTTATCAACAAGAGATTGGAAATGAATGAAAATAAAGCGAAATGTGTTTCATAAAATTTTCCGTTTAATTCAGGAATGCATTGGGATAATTAGACCTCGCACAGATAACAATAAGAGGGGGGGGGGATTCAGTCATTTCTTTTTCAAACACCTCTTGTGTGATGGGTAATATTTCTTGAAGGAACCCTTTGCTTTCAGAGAGATATTTTTGAGAAGCTTCGCTCGGAACTGTTAGTCACTGGGAGGTTTAATGAAAGGGAGTGGAAACTTCGCAGTGATATTCGGACGTCCACCGTCTAGAGTTAACTTGAACAACACTAGTGCCATCAACTTGCTTTTCTCTCTCACAGCAAATGAATGCACTTGTCTGTCTGACGTCAAAGATCAGTCGTGAACTCCTCTGGCAGCCGAAAAATACTACTGAGTAAATTTTTCTGCTGCACGTTAGAGACTGTTAGGAATTAGAACCAGATTTGACTTAGAGCACTTAAACGTTAGCAAACTCCATACATCACAATACACTTGTAATTATTATCGATATTAAATTTATTGATTTAAATGAGATGTAATGATTTGATTAAATATAATTTATAGAAAATTATTTTTGAGCGTTTGTGTCTTACATAAATTATATTCTTCATATAAACTAGTAATCACATCCCTTCTTCAAAGTTTGATCTAATAATGAAAAAAAAAATGTGTTATTTATTGAATATGACTTTTCTTGGTCGTACTATATGCAAAAGAAAAAAGAAGCAAGTGTTGTGCACTAAAATAATGTATATAGAGAGAATCGTGCTGATACTTCATTTGTTTTGAAAATTAAATGAAATCTATTGTTTGTGGTGCTGTTAGAGAATAATCTGCCTAAATAAACATCTGATAAAAACTAAAAGACTGATTATAATCATATTAACCCTCCGAATACTCAATTATTTTGATCTTTTAGCCTTCAGATTTAAAAACTTAGCTTTTAAATTGAATGAACTTGTCTTTTTTATATTTAATTATATCTCTGAAATCTTAAGAATACTTGATCCATTGTCCTTTAAGAAAATATACAAATACGAACTACCTGCTTTTGAACTGAACCTGAGAAACGGAAAAAGACGCCCCTGCCGCTAGGAGGGTTAAAATGATGAACTACATCTTTTAAAAATTTTCCATGTGCTTATTTAAATAGAATAAGCGTTTCTAGAATCCTTTTTTTTTTTCGTTTGAAATTTTAAAAATATTTTCTTATTTTTATCATGGAATTTGTTTTATCTTTAAAAATTAAACATCTTCAATTATGCAAATTTAATATTTCTTTATTTATTCGAATGAATCCACTGTAACTACCTATTCACGTAACAGCTTCCAAAATTCTATTACGTAAATTAATGTCTCATTTTAAAGCTAGACGAGGTCTATTTTGGAATGGACCTTATGATTTTGAATGTGTAACCTGATCACAAGGAGTACCCTATTCTTCAAATTTCCACTCCACATCCATGTAAGGACACTTTGTTATAATAGCATAAATAGACTATTAGTTACTTGCTTACTGATAAGTATACAGACAGCCTTATTCACCAACTATGGTTAAACCATGATCAGCGGTTATACGATAGTCAACGCCCTATCGTTTAACCGCTGATCATTTTTTAAACATGGTTTGGTAAATAAGGCCGAGAGTGTCTCAAAAAAGTTGAACCATCATTTATTTCTTTAAATATTGCACCTAGACGTATACTTCCAAGTACAAAGTTTCATCAAATAAGGTGAGAATTTGGGGTCTATTCTGGTACCCCCGGTTGGATTGGGAGTTGGCTTGGGTTCTGTTGTTAACGTGCGGAACCCAACCCAACCGGGGGTACCAGAATAGACCCCTTTGTCTGAAAACATTTTGGCTTCTGTGGGGATTAATAATAAAAAATTAAATTTTTATGCACACCCCAGAGTTTAAAAGTGTCAATTAGTAAAATGTTCCACTTGCATTCATCTATCAACACATGAAGTTGCATGCTTTTATCTGCAAAACTTGCAGAGATATTAGAAAGCTAATTTATTTGACTTAGACCACTTTTTCCTCAGACTACTATTTAATAGAGTAATTCAATGTGCAATTGAGGGATAATACATATACTTAATAAGTTCTTAAAAGAGCAGAATCAGGAAATAATGCATTTATTAACTCTTATTTAAAAAATGATCAATTAATACATTAATTGAAGTACAGTGAAACCTCTCTGAGCGGCCACCCCTCCGTTCCGAGAAAAATTGGCCGCTCAGAGGGGGTGGCCGCTCTGAAGGGTTTTCGTTACAATTACAAGATAATTGCTATAATACATAATATAAACAAGTCTGACACATATTTCTTATTTAAAATGAAGTTTGAGACTTATCTAAAGAGAAAATAGTTCTTTATTTAATAATTTTTTACATTTTTTGAAAAAAGGATACAATTTGTGATTTTTTAGCCTTCTAAACATACATTACATAACCACACCATTTTTACACCACAAAATTACATAACCACACCACCAAAAAAAATGTTTTTTCAAGATCGTTTTTCAGTTTAAAAAGTAAATCTCTAGCCGATGCGTTTGTTAAATGGGATGGGCGAACCCACCCGGCGGCCGTTCAGAGGGGTTGGGTGGCCGTTGCTAGGGGTTATTTTAACATTACGTCTATGGGCCGAAAAATCCGTGCCACGAAAAATTGGCCGTTAAGAGGGGTGGCCGTTCGAAGAGGTTTCACTGTATCTACAAAAATAGTTCAAAATGTGAACCTTCGACAACTATACAGGCAGTGGCAGCTCATCTATTCAGAAACGAGCAGTGCTGTAAAAATATGAATAGAATACAAATTGAAATACATTTAAAAAATAGCCTTAACTTTAAATAGCCCAAATTTGTTATTGTAATTATCTGAATTGTATTTTAGAAAATTACCGATGTTCCTTTTTTTGGGGGGGGAGTGACTTTTAACGAAAGAAGACGAATAAGTAGTAACCAGCTAAGCTCACGTTGATTCAACCTGAAAGTGAAAACGAAACCTAAAAACCAATGAAAGAATTCGGGAAAAAAAAATAAGAAATCAAGAGTGTGAAGATGAACCTTGGATGAGAATGAGGAAGGGGAGAAATAAAAAAGGAAATAGCATTATTTGGGCCAGAGCGAAACAGGAGCATCCAAAAATCCAGCTCTGGTTAGGTTCAAAGACAGAAAGGGTAGCTTTTCGCCTACGTCCTTTATATCACTGAATTGTGCGATAATCGAATTTTGAAGCTTTCCAAAATTATTTGATATGCATCCCCATCCTACCCAAATAGCAATTTTAGTTTGCAGTCAAGTTGCAGAAATCTTGCTCTGCAAGCTTGCAGCAAGTTTGACACGGCAAGAGTGCAAGCTTGAAATAAGTTAACGCAAACGAGTTAGTCACCACGCATCAAACTTGTCACAAATTTTTGTTGCGTCAAACTCATTGTAAACTATAGCAAAAACAGAGTACGCAGACAAACCTCGGATTCGAACCCCCGACATCCCGCTTCCTAAACCTGTCGTCTTAACTCAGCCAGCTGAGCTTCGATTGCGGATGATAGATTGTGTTAATATATCGTGCATCTGCACGTTTTATTTTAAACTATTTTCTTGATTTCATTATTTTTAAAAATTTTGAGTTGAGAATATGATTTGAAGTCAAAGAGAGAGCAATTTTCTCTAATAACTAGGTTTTGATAGTAGAATAAATTATGAAATTAGGGTTCAAAAGTAATTACTTTTAAAAATATTTGACAAAATATAATTTATTTTGTTTTTCGACAAACATTGACTGCTTTTTAGGTTTAATTTTGTTTATGAACGTTAAAATTTCAACATTAAGAAAAAGGTGATATATAGTTTTCTTTAAAGTGCGAGTTCTATATTTAGTAAAAAGATGGAGAATTTTTCAAATTTTTTTAATAAAAAAGTTTGTTTTTTTACAAATTATCATTGATTTATTGAATTAATAAAAAGAAGGATGGTCTAGGAGATGCTATTAAAAATTGGATGTTTTTTAAAATATAGGCAAAGATTAAAACCAGATATATAACTGTAAGTGTGCTGTATCATCTTTGCAGCAACCTTGTTTTGCAATCGTGGCGTGAAGTTTGTCATAACAACTTCATAGCAAACTTGTTTTGCAAGTGGGTTGGTCGATTATGCTTTGTTACTTTGCAGGAAGTTTGCTGCAAAGTTGCCATATCAAGTTTCTCATGACAATCTAATATCAAGAAAAATCACACTTGCTGCAAGTGTACATGCTATCTGAGTAAGCTGGTCAGTCCAAAAGCGACCCGACGTAACTTTATCAACCGGGCAAGGCAACAATATGGCGCCCCCACACATGCACACAACCAATGTATTTTATATTGTCTGTATTCTAAATATTGAACAAACTTCATTTTTTTAGAACTTAGAAAAATTTATATTTTACCTGAATATGACTTAATAATATTATGTTGATAATTTATAAACTCCAGATATATTTAAGATTATATAGTGGTCTTATTCAATATAAAATAATGTATTCAACAAATTTATTTTAAAAATATATTTGCCATTTCTCTGGAGCCCTCATATTTATTAAACCATTTTTTTTCTTCAAGCTCCCACTTTGACCCCACGGGCAGTTGCCCCGGACGCCCCTGCTGACTACATAAAATGGCGCCCAGGGCAAATTCTAAATCTGCGCCCCCCTCTTTCTTTTTAAATGTGATCCTCATTTTCTTTTCGGAAACTTTGTACCGGGAGTGAAAAGATTATTTATTTAAACATAAAAATTTATTTTTACAGAATTTCGCTTCATTTTTTTTCAGAAAAATTGATGGATTCTAACTTTAAATACTTTAATTATGGTTCAAGTAAGAAATTCAAAGTTGTTTGTAAGAAACATAGGATAATATTAGAAAAATATAAATGAAAGTACTTGACTCGTGCTTGAAAAATAATATAAAACGTGTACAAATCTCTTAATCCACTGGGAAAACACACACACGTACGAATAATAATGAAAAAAAATTATTTACATTACTTCTTTGTCCATAGACAGTATTGCACGTATAGACAATAGACACATTATGGCAGGAACTAAATTTCTTTTCTTTATGTAATTCTTCTCGTTAATATTAAAGAAATCGCTTTTATTTGTCTTTATTTTAACGGCAATACAGACTGATAATTTTTACTTCCAATTGCAAACTTTAGGCGGTCTTTTCTCTTTCAGTATTTTTTTTAAATAACAACTGCATCTGGGTTTGCGAAATAAAATTAAAAATAAATATTATCGCCTTTTCAGTATAAAACTTATTCATGTTCAGTTCTAAATACATTGTAAAGATAGCTAAATAACTTAAGTCTTTCAAAGTTTCTGGAGTGTTCTTACATTACGCCAAAAAACGAATGTATTTTTTTCATTCTTCACTCATACTCTTTGTTGACTGAAAATAGGAATGACACATTTTTGCTACTCATTAATCATCAACTTCTGAAGAAACCAATATTCAATCAGTATGAATCAGGTATACCGTTAGAAACCATAAGAAACCCTACGGTAGTATTTGATTATTCCTAACTATCTCCCCACCCCACCAAGACACAAATTTGTGTCACGGTAGGATGGGAGCTCTAAACGAGCTTTTAATTCCCCTATGAGGGTTTTGGTCAGCAAATTTCTGAAACATAATATTATTTGTTACTTTGTCGCAGCTTGAGGCTTCGGAGTTGTAAAAAAAGACTGCATTCTTAAGAATTTCTCACATCTTGTTGAAACCATTTCAATTTTTAAGATTCTTGGGAATAAGAGCTTTAAAAAAACTACTTTTCTTTTAAGTGCACCCAATTGATTCCTTTATTTTGCGTCCCCTTCTGATTGCGCCTAGGGCACGTGCTCTACTTTCCCCACCCTAGTTACGCCAATGCTGCTCAGTACACACCACGCAAATGGGGTCAATTAATACTCACGTGACAATTACCACATGATCCGCGACAACCGAAATTTCGACGTTTCTGCACATCTTAAGATGTCTGCTCGTAAAGCTTGTTTGTTTGTTCGCTGCAATCGCATGACAGTTTTAAATAACACTATTGATATAGTTATATTCTGTGTTGTGATTTTAAGGTGGCAGGTCGCGTATTTTGGATGAATGAATTGGCGGAACTTTATAAATACCTATTTATTCTACATTAGCACGCACATTCATAATACTTTAGCAAGGGCCGTGCCGAGGTGATCATGCACCCTTGGCGGATCTGGCAAAGCTGCGCCCCCCCCCCTCTTACGTGACACATTTTCATTAATTTTTCATCCCTTCTATAAAACCACTGCCCTGAAAAAACTACATTCCTACAAATATTTTTATACACAAATTTAGCATATTTTAAGATTTATTAAATAGGTTTAATAAAAATTACGTATTCTTAAAAAATACATTAATGAACTATATTCATGAAAAATATTGTACACAACAAAATAAATGTATCCTCAAATAAATTACAAATTGCCCATATTTTCTATGATGCGCAAGGCCAAACTGAACAGCAAAAAGTTAACAGATGGGAGAGTTGTAAAATATCTAAACGTCTTATTACATATCGAATAAAAGAATAATATGATGATTTGTAAAACTAAAAGAAATAATCCTGAAGTAGAAACTAAATTTCCAAAAACAGTTTCAAGAAAAATGTTAAAAATATCATTTATAAAAAAAAAGTTAACTACCAGAATTCTCCAAATAATAAATTCCGTGAAAATAAAAAAAGTCCATTTTCATCTTTTGCTTAGTCAATATGTAAAAAAAAAGAAACATGAATTGCAATAATTGCGAAATTAAAATGAAACTAAGAATCTGTAATTCGATAGCAAAAGAAAGAACAAAATGCATATGACAATTATCTCACTATAATTGAAGAGAGAAATTATTATCACTAGTGGCGAAAATAAAATATTTCACTGTATAAAACTTACCAAATGAAATAAAAATCACTTTATTTAATGAGCTTGAGTTGAAAAATATATTTCAGAAAGTGTATAAGAAAAAACTACGGGTAAGTGAAAATCTACTTTGGAGCTATAGAGTAGTTAAATGTATCAAAGAGAGCACACACACAAATTTTGTTCACCATAATGTTAACAATGGTTAAAGATTACGTGATTAATATCATAAAAAGCCATCATCCGCCCTGCCTTGACACCCGGGTCTACACTGAACGATCGGCCGTCACGGCTTCGTCGGACACTGTGGTCCACACATAATAGCCCCCATTACGAGCGACTTATCCGACGACCCCCATTTTCCAGGGGTAACACCCGTCATCAGAGATGGGCCTAAGAGCCACACCACCATTACTGTATCCAGCAAGGGAGCGAGAACCTACTTACTTATCCGGCAGCTTCTCGTACGTGAACTTCGCCATGCTGGGATCATATGATTAAATATGTGATTATATAAAAATAAGGAAATTAGTGATAATGATATTAAATAAGGAAATTAGTTTGCCATTTTAAAATTGAAAAGTATTGTTGCAAATCATACATTTTTAAACTTCTTGAAATTAAAGAAAAATATTGTACAGTTATTAAATTGGTATCATTAAAGGATATTTTTTTGAATTTTAAAATGACGTAAAAAGTTATTTTTTGAGATGATATTTTTTAAAAATACGGCGAAAAAACTGCAAAATCTTGCCTACTTTTTTATTAACTGTAATTTTAATTATGTATTGAGCTTTGAAAAGTTGACAGTGATTCTACTCTTGTTTTGAAGATCATATGCGCCAAATTTCATCAATATCAAGCAAAAATGTCGGTTTTTTTTATAAAGACAAACAACATTCATCTTTGTATACATTATTGTAAAGTAAAATGTTATGGTTAAATCAGTTACAATTATCAAGGCAAGTAAAATCAAGGAAATCATGAATTTAGTGTATAATAATTGCATTATATTTTTTTATGCAATAAACTATAATGTTAATTTTATATTTTCCTTGTAATCATGTTTTTGTATGCATATTTTTACTACTAATAAAAGCGATGTATGCATAGGTGTTGATAGATGTTGGCATTCTACAAGACAGGCCGTTGAGACTAGAGTTAACAAATTTGGTACAAACCTACTATGAGGGGTGGCAAAGTACACCTCAGTGAGTTTAAAACTTTAATTATTTAAAACTTAAGAAAGAGTTTGGGGGCGGGTCAGTGATAATAGCCGGAAATATTATCATTTAAAAATAATTTCTACATAGTCTTATATTTAAAAAAATTATCTTTCAAATGATAACAATCTAGTTGTAATGTAATTTTTTCTTAAATTTGACAATTTTTAAAAAATATTTTTATATATAATTTGCAACAATGCTGGATTGAAAATCAAAAAAATTTCACAGATTCATCAAATCGTTAATTTAATATTTCTCTTATTTAAAAAACGATATAAAAATTTATTTTAATTATTTCAATATAAAACCTTCTTTTGTTGTAATGAAATGCTGTCATTTTCGTTGCTTTTCCAGTTTTTTATTCTTCATTTTTTGTTAATTCTTTGCTACTTGAAATAAATTTACTTTTTAAATAGATTTACTATATTATTTTGATAGATTTACTTTTTAGCTATGATTTAAAATTCTTTTTCCTTAGAGCAAATAATCTTCAATGGAAACCATACCATCTATTTATTTGTAATAATTAGGTAAAACATTCAAGTTATAGTCAGATAAATAAAGAGTAATAAATGTAATTTAAATCTGAATTATGCATGATCGAAATAAAAATTAATTTTCATTGAATTTAAAGATATTAAAAAGTCATTCTGTCTAAGACTTTTTTAACAATTGAATGTAAAAACCAAAGTCATTAATTTTGTTAGATGCAAAACATATTGCCTGAAAATTTAGTTCAAATTAGCTTGCGAAAAATTAAATAAGTTGATGTTTATAAAATTGGTTGGCATAAATAATATATAATTAATAAAATAGGCGAATCAGCCGGCAGTAGAAGGCGGCTAGTATTTAATACAACAAAAGCAATTTAAAAATACGGAAATAATCTGAGCTCAACCCTTTAAAACTAATTTATCTCCTTAGAAAAGAATGAAAATGTCCAAGTATTTCTTTATCGCCCACTTTCTGATGAAACAAAATCAGAAATGCAAAATTTCGTTCGTATTATTTGCCACTAAAGAAATACCAAAGGACCACTCGTCCAATAAAAACGAGGCCCCTTTATCCTTCCTACTCCTATAATATAGTAAACAAGATAAAATAAGACCTCCCTACCCCGAAACATAAAAGTCTAAGAAAAAGCGAGATTCCCTTTTCCTTTCAGCTTTTAATAGTTAATTTACGTGAATTTTTTGCCCTCCCACCCCTCTCATCAGCGTCTTAGAGGTTCGAAGAAGATTCTTAAGGCAGGCGAGTTCCCTTGTATATCTATTTTACGACTGTAAAATGAGATGCAGAAAAAGAAGAAAAGCATGTCGTTTTGCCATCTCTAGGCAAGAACAACACCCATGGTCAAAGAAGGACCCTTTTCGCCTTGCTGGAGGGACCCTTTTTTCCTGCGACAGCATAAAACTCAAAGTACTCATTGCTGCATAAATTTGTAGCATAAAGCTATTTGCTATTTTGTTCCAAGAAAAGGCGCAGGCCCTTTCTCTCTCTGTAAGGGGGTCGCAACCAGACAAGCTAGCAACTTGACCACTGGACAAAACAACTAGCCACTTCCGTAATGTTTAGTGAGTCACTGAAGACTTATTCTCAAATTCTTTTTTATTTGCACAGCAGATCTTACTAATCTAAATCTTAAACTAAGTTTTTTAAATGGTCTTTTTTGCGCCCCCGTTCTGCCTGCGCCATTGGCGGGGGCCAATCTCGCACCCCCATCGGTACGGCCCTGACTTTAGCTGATATATACAAATTTACAACATGACACAGTTAAGATTTGATACATCGCCATATTGATAGCTCGATAAGGAAGGATGAAGGTTTGTTCTCCAGCGTATGCTCCAGAACGGGGTTCTTAGCTTGTGCCGGGTTAACAAAAACAAATCTCGAATACCACACAAAATAGCTCGATAGATTCGATAATAATAATGTTAATGTTGCCAGTTCTAAACTGTTAATAAAAGAAAGATTAAGATAGTCTAGATGTTCAATTCAGTTCTTATAGGAAGAATATAATAATTTTCCCCTACTTAACAAGTTAAATGCTAAATTAAGAAAGTCAAATTTAAGACATATCATAATCTTGTAGATATGCTGGTGGACGTCTAAATCTTGCAGAGCTCCGAATAAGTGGTGAAGGCCTCTGCTGTTGGTCGTAGTCTTCTAACTCTCGATCTGTAGTTAGCCTGTTTCTTTGAGTAATAGGAGGGTTGATAAATTGATAATCATCAGGATTGTAATCTTCACTGAATGAAGGTTCGAATTTGAAGTTGGAGCATTGGATATTTCTTCTTCCTTTTGAATTGCAGATTTCTGCATTTGATTGATGTGACTCTTAACTTCTCTTCCTTCATCTAACTTCACGATGTAATGCAGATGGCCAAGTTTTTGAGTTACAACTCCGAGTTTCCAATTAGGTTTATTGTTGACGAAAACTTTAGTTCGTACTCTCTCCCCCACTTTAATTATCCGAGTATGAGGCTTGATCTCCTGTTCAGATGTCATTTCGTAGCGTGGAAACATTGCATCCAATTTGATGCCAATCTGGCGACTTACATACATTTCTGTCGGTGATTTGCCATTTGCTAAAGGAATAGCGCGATATCGAAAAATAATTCTTTGAACTTTTAAGTAGATAGGATTATTTTCAGAAGACATTAACTTTAATTTATCTTTCAAAGTCTGAACATTACGCTCTGCAAATCCGTTTGTTGCCTCCAACCTTCATGTTTTCTAATTCGTGTCGCTCCAAAACCGGACGTATGTGAAAATCCGACGATAATTGGAGTGATGCGGTCTAAAGTTTGGATTTTCAACTTCGTTTGAAATCCATGTGGGATATTGGGCCACAAAAGCTGAAATGCGACCATGGGGGAGGGGGAGCGAGGCTCTTTCGAAAGCGAAAACCACAAAACCATAGATGGCGACCTGTTTTTAACCCATATTTTACCACATTAAGAAAAAATTATTATTTTTCCAAAAAAATTCTATCACAGACTAATGAGACATCAAGCAAAAGTATAGAGTTAAAAAATTTAAGAAAACTTTATCGCTTGTCCTTTTGCAAGCTGTCCTATATATAGGACGATGGTAAAATCCACTACTACATGCATTGCAGTCAAGCATCTTGGTTTACATGAAATGGTAGTAAACATACAAAGCAAAGTCCTAAATTACATTTTTGGCAAATATTTAAGGATTTTCTTGTACAGTTTTTAAGCTGTCATTGGCGTTGTTTTCCATTTACTCGAAAGGATTCACTTTGGAATTTGAAGTAATCTGGATTTTTTTTTTCGAATGCCCAAATTCATTCTTGCGACATTGCGAGGTACACACAATCCCAGGTAAGCTATTGTAAAATGTCGAAGAAATTCGAGGAGTTCTACAACTTCTTCTGGAGGAAACGTTTTTAATGTTTCTAAACCAGTGCAACCAGTGATGTCTCAAATGCATTTTTGAATAATGGTCAACACCACTTTTTTCTTGCATGGATGAAAAATATGTTTTTATGAGATTGCCCAACAAATCTACACCATTTTTGTACAAATTATACGAAACAACTCACAATGGTATGTCTACTTTCTGCTTTCCACCCTTCTTTCTACTTTTTTAAAGCCTCTTTTGTCATCAAAATTGGTGATCAATGAGACAACTCTATTGTCAATCCATCGAACAGCTGCAATTTTATTATAGGGCATTTTGTCATTCTATTTTCCTTAACTGTTCCTGTAACAAAGAAACGCTTGCTTCTGAGAGACCAAAAAGATCAAATGACGTAAAAATGTTATCCTTATAAATTTTGTGGTTTGCAGGAGTTTCAACAAAAGACAGCCGATTTCCAACGACTGGTTGGGCTAATGATTTCTTTTCTTTCTTTTCATAGTCATGCCACATTTGTTTTCATAATTGCTTTACTGCCTGATATGGTATAATACGAGAGGGATATACACCGAAAGATGAGAGTATCCTTAGAATGTATCCAAATTTTACGGGTTTTCCTTTCATGTACAGTTTGCATCCATGTCTTCCAAAATAGCGGACTATTCTTTCATCATTACTTAAATGTTCAGAAAACATACCAAACTGTTAAAAAAACTTTATTCAATAATTTCTAATTTGGACGTACTTTCTAATAGCGATCTGAATCAATAGCAGTACTGTCATTAAAGTATAAATAACTCTTGATATCTAAGTATCGTTCTTGACATTGTTTGAGTAACAATCATATCCGAAAAATAATTAGAGCTGATGAACATTTTGGTGCACAATTAGTTCATGTAGGTGTTGAAACATATTCAGCAGCATCTTTTTTTCTTTTAGAATTTCAATTGTTCCATCTGCTTCTTCTTGAATCTTTTCGTCAAAAGCAACATGACCATGTTCAATGCTGCTGCAGGCATCATCAACTTTTTAATCATCAGTGACAATTTCTGGAACAGGTGGTGATATTATAATTTAAAAATCACTATCATCATATTCATCGGCCAATGACATTAAATACTCAAAAACTTCATCAGTTAAAAATCTCTGACTCATTTCCAATACTGTTCTGGAAGGAGCGGATGTGAAATCAGATCACACCTCGAACAGTAGTATTCTTTTCCCTACAAAAGATAGCGTCGGCACGTGGCCAAAACTCTCGACCAAAGAAACAGAACAAATATATTACTCAAGACACATCTACAGGTTCATGTCCCAAGCTAACTAGATGATATTGAGTTTTGCAATAAGTAAATCATAGATATTCTAATTCTTTTCCCGAAATTTCAAACGCCTTTGTATGGGTGTACATAGTAGGGGATTTTACTATCGTCCTATATATAGGACGGCACCTAAAACCTTTGTAAAACCAGTTTGAATATAGCTTTTTGTTTGCAAATTTTACTGAGAAATAACATATAAGATATGCCATGAATAAATTTGAAAAAAGAAATTGCGTTTTTTTCTCATAATTATTTAATATATATATATATATAATTCTTGTCAAATAAAGTAGCAAAAATTAGCCAAATTCAAAATTCTTAAAAAATTTAAAAATGATCGAAATTGAACTTAAAAAGATAATAAATAGCACTTATCAATTTTAAAATATACTTTAGAAGCGGAATATAAATTAAAAATGCGATATTGGCTATGAAAATTCGACAAATCTGAGCTGTCCTATATATAGGACGATGGTAAAATACGGGTTAAAGCGGGAGAAAGAGTAAGCCCAGTAGCCATAGGGAATCGGAGTGGCCGTTGGTGATAGGTTTGCAGTTGACGTGGTTCGACCCTTGAATGACCTACCTAAATGATGGGCTGAAAATTGGAATGATGACCACATCATTTGCGCGGTATGGTCTGACCATAAATGTCCAGCTTTATTTGCAGATTCATTTTCTTTCTTCTTTTCCCTTTTTTATTACTTTTCCAATTTCGTTGATCATCAAACTCTCAGAGTGGAAAAGTAAGCAAATAAGAATAAAAACGAAAAATACTAGTTTTTAAAATAATTTTAGTGGGTTCAGCAGCCCTAAAGAACGAGCCGCCACTGCCTTTAAGTAAATCTTAATACAGGGTGATTATAATTAAAGTTGCGCTTTCAAATGCTGTAAAAAAGAACCCTGGTCAGAATGACCTGATATTTCATGTGAGTATACGTGAAGCAATGGGAATTTGTTTTGAGAAAGAAAAAAATAGTTCAAAAGGTGACCGATAGTTGGCGCTGTACTCGTGATAAATTCTTGAAAACCATTGCTTTAAAAGATATGCTAATTAAAAGACGTGACATGCGCACCGCAAATTACACTTGTGATAAAAAGGCGGGGAACATGCAGTTCCTGTTACACTGCGCCTGAGAAGGTAGTCATGGCTCTATCATTGAAGGATCGGGCTCTGCTTGTGAAGATTTTTCTTTTTTTTTTCTTTCTTTTCAAGAACGGTGACTGTGCGGTTTAAGAAGCGGCTCTGGTCTGTGACTGTATTCGGTCTGAAGAAGACGATTGATAAATTCGAAGAGTCGCTTTCATTTGACGTGAAATGTGACAGAGGGAGGAAAGCAATTGCTTCGATGTCAGTGGAGGATATGGCTATAGCATTGCAGGAAGCGTCAAGCAGTGCTTTGGGAACGTGCAGTGCACGGGGAATTTCCCAAAATTTAGACATGCCTGTCAGCACGGTTCGTAAAATTTTACGAAACATCCTGCAATGCTATCCATTCAAAATTACGCATGTTCAGGAGTTGGTTCCTGCTAACCTGCCAAAACGAGAAGCTTTCGACCTGCAATTTCTTGCTCGAATGGAAGTGGATAATGCATGGCCACGGAACATTTTGTGGACAGACGAAGCCCATTTCCATCTCCAAGGTTCTGTCAATACTCAAAATTGCAGAATATGGGCAAGAGAGAATTCGTTCCAAATGCAACCATTGTTTCTTCATTCTCAAAAGGTCACTGTGTAGTGCGAGTTTACGGCAGCATTTATTGTTGGCCCTTTCTTAACGAGGAGTTTGGTCCTTCGGGTCCTGTAACCTATACAGTCAATGGGACACGTTATGAACCTTTTTTGCGCAACCAGTTCATACCAGCACTGCAACAGCGCGGATGTGTGGATAGCACACTTTTTATGCAAGATGGCGCTTGCGACTTCTGGCTGTAGGGTTACCTAAAAGATGTTGTGTAAGGGGGTCAGATTGAGAACTTAGCTGAGTTGAAAAACCTCATTACGCAACACATTCACAATATCACCACTGAAACACTCCGATATGTTGTGAACATGCTATTTTGCGCTTTCAGCTCATAAGAGAAAACGGTGGATTGAATATTGAACATTTCTTAAGCAAGTCGAAGCAAGGGAGGGTCCACAAACGCGATGCGCAGTAGGTCTTTCCGCGCATGGCGTCTTATGGGGACAGATTTCGAAACTCTCCGCTATTCTACGCGGTTTCGAATTAAAGAAATACATTTATTTCATCTGTAAGAAACGTTAAAAATACCCGATTAATTGTTCGTTATTGCATCTTCTTCATTTTACATCACAAAACTGCTTTTTATTGCTTATAAATTCCGCGTCATATTTTTAATGCATGAATGGTTCATGAATCATGGTTCTTTTCTTTTTGTTTACTTTACAGCAATTCCAAATGATCGATTCGCTTTTTGAGAATACTATTTGCTTTTTTTCTGTCTAATAGGAGTTTTCAATGAATGAAAATAAATATTATCTTTTGGGCTTATTTATATCTAATCTGGAGTCTGGTTATTATTATTTTTTTTTCTCTCCTCACATTCCAAATTAAAAGGCCGGAAATTTAGTTTTATTATGAATATATCTCGTTTAATTCAGAGCTGAGGTGGATGTTTGATTGTTAAGGAGAGGTTTTGTGGGATTTCCTTTGTTTCGTAAGCTAAATATTAAAAAAAACGATATATATATATATATATATTGTACGTGATACAACCGTTTATTACTAATATTGAAAGCAAATATTGATTATTGAATTGCTCGAGAGATGTTATTTAATATATATTTATTATTCTGGGTGTGAATATGTGATATATATATTAAAGATGCAAAATATATGTGTATAATTCAATTATGAGTTGTGCGATGAAAGCAGTTCTGCAAAAAATAACAAGTTATTTTTGCTTATATTTATCAAAAATTTCAAGTTAATTTTAAGGAATTTTTCAAAGATATTTGATTTCATTTTTTACTACATGAAGTAACTACTAAAAGACTATTATTTTAACGAATGTGTAATTTATAATTGCAAGTAAAATTAATCTTAATTCTCCGCTTTCTTAAAAATCATCCAGTTTCTCAGATAAATTTGTTTTAAAAAATTATATACCATACGCCGTAATTATTTCTTTATTTCTTACATGGAGATCATATTAGAAAGATCACTGAGTTTTATTAAAATTTTCGATTAAACAGTCAAAATTTTTATTCTTTCGTTTGTGATTCTTTAACAACGTTTCACAAAAAGTCAGGCTTATAAAAAGTTTTTCGGTTGCTTGAAAAGCTCTCGAATGTGATATTTATTCCGTTACGTAACACTGGGAGGAAGCGATGTGCGTCCCATTGCAACGTCACCAATTCATCCGCTCTCTGTGAACCTAACCTTATACTCTCAAGTAACCTTTTGTCGAAGCCGACTTTCTTTTCTTAATGGTTTCATCAGTTTTCGCTTTTTCTACGGTTTTTGACCTAGGGACAATTAAAAACCGATTTTTTCCTATCCGCTGTGGCACCACCTTGTCGTGGTGGATGGGCTTTGAACAAAGAGTGCCTTAACAACCTGTCGCGACTTTTAATCAGAGTCTTAAAATTAGCATATCTTTTAAAGCAATCGTTTTGTAGCATCTTATCACGAGCATAGCGCCATCTATCGGTCAACTTTTGAACTATTTTTTCTTTCGCAGAACAGATTCCCATTGCTTCACGTATACTCTGATGAAATGTCAGGTCATTCTGAGAATCGTTTTTTTACAGCCTTTTGAACGTGCAGCTTTAATTATAATCACCTGTTATACGTACACCATTGAGAGCAAATAATTTAATATTATTGTTCGGTATTGTATGTGCGTATCCACTTTGTTTGTACTCTTGAGAATACCATATTTTATTCTACAATGTTGAAGGAAATTCCTTATCAGTATTATTATTTATTAAAATCCATTTGCGTTTGACATTATAGAATTTTATCAAGGAAATTTTTTTCTGAAATGAAGCCCAGTGTTTTCAGGTGATAACAATCTGTTTTTTAGCTATAAACCACATTTAAAACAAAATTGGATTTTTAAAAACATTTTCCCCTTGTTTTATTCAAGAAATGAAAGTCAAAAAACATTTTAAAATAATTTTTTAATAATTCGAGCTTTTAAGGGTTAAGATCCTAAAGCACGACGGATAGAGAATCCATGGGAAGTTAATACTTATTAAAAATCGATGTATAAATTTGAGATCGCCACTAGATGGCACTGCTGTAACGCTATCTGTTTAAGAATTTTGTGTGTAATCAGTGTTGTTTTGTCCTTGTGCTAATAAACGTGATGTCTTCAAGATCTGGCTCCATTTATTTCGCAACAGAAAATCTGGCAATTAAGGAAATTACCGAAATGGTAAACCTGGAGTTTACGGTGCCGGCCTGCTTTTCGCCAATTCTTCTTGGCGCAATTTCATGTGCCGTCACCAAATACTGTTTTGGATGTGCAGTACGCTTTTTATTGCTGTCTCTTGCGCATGCGTCACCTGAAAACGAGAGATTGAGCACGCAATGCCTGCGGCATTTCAAGTGTGTACCGGGCAAATTTTCTAACTTAAAAAAACATCAGCGGTTTCACTTTCAGCATAGCAGGAAACTAGTAGCTCCGCTTTTTCATTGAATGTTAGGAATCCACGTTTTTTTAAAAAAAGCTGAAAACGAGAATTTCCGCACGCAATGCCTGCGGCATTTCCAGGTGTCGTCCTCGTCATCTGACCGAGGTTCAAAATTACGAGGTCCGTCCCAAAAAGCCCTCGTGTTGCTTCAAAACGGGACGTTAATATAACTAAAACTAAAACACTAAAACTAAAGCCTGCGGCATTTCAAGCATGTAAATTGGTTTTTAAATTTAAATTTTTTTAAACACAAGATAATGAAACTAACTTTCTTGAAGCTGACCGGCAATCAAATGTCATATAAAATTTTCAAAACTATATTTATATAAAAACTGCTTATATAGATATTAAATTAAAATCAATAAAAAAAATCTGACTTTGGTGCTTATGGAAGGGGGAGGGCCCGTAAATTGATTTGCCCAAGGGCTAATACAGGACATAATCTGGCCCTGTTGTGTTCTGCTCTACACTTTTGATATTTAAAATAAATATATCAAGGAATACTACTTGGATAGTGAGCTTATGATTCTTGAACTTCCTCAGTTTTTTTTCCCATTTTTATATCACAGATCTGAATATTTCAGTTGAAATATTGACAATTTCATTATTTTACTTTCACATCATTCAGCTCAATCTTTTGTCCTTTTATATTGCTTTTTTGTTGAATGTTAATATTTTTTGTTTCTTTTTAAATAAAATTGTTTAAAATAATTGTAGTTATTACCTTTTCCCAATTACAACCTAATTTTAATAATTACTCTCTTAAAAATTGATTGTTTTGTCCTTTTCATCTGATCGTTGTTCAAAATTGCGAAGTACGCCACAAAATAGTATTCGTGATGTTTCAAAACTAGACGTTAGTATAACTAAAATAAGGTATTTGTGTCGTGTAGCTGCAAAAGTAACCATCTCCACTTTTCAAAAATACGTTTTTTCAAAGATTATATGTCCATTTGACCCTCTTAACATCTCACCATTATGAATTGGCAATTAGAATGCATTTCCGAAACGCTTCGAATGCCATGCAGTTTATTTTTCAAATCTCATTTTGACTAGGATGCGACAGAAAATCCACTTTTCTCAAAACTTTTCTTATTTGGAGATGACCACTTTACAGCTACACGGCACATTTATTACTCAGTATCTTAATTCGGAAAAATTTGGGTTGGAGATAAAAAGAATTAATATGGTTCAATCTAAAGCAGGAATTCTTTCGATTACCTTCTTACTTTAAAGAAAAACTTAAGAATCTGTAATTTATCTTCAATTTTTTTTTTAGTTGAAGGGGGAAACTAAAACTAATGAAATTACAAACTCTTTTGCTTCGTTTTCCAGTACGAGATAAATGGAATGAATCTTTTATTCATACATTTCTAATGTATCAAAAGTTTCACACAAACAACTGTTTGAATTCGCCACTCTGTTGCGCTAGAAAGCAGAAACAAATGACTGAGCTCGCGTCAAAAAAAACCGCACGTGTGGCCGGCCGTGGTTTGATACGGCCGCTGAGGGAAATGGCCGCCGCGAGAAAACGGCG
The DNA here is from genome assembly GCA_013235015.1 of Araneus ventricosus. Taxonomy (NCBI): domain Eukaryota; kingdom Metazoa; phylum Arthropoda; class Arachnida; order Araneae; family Araneidae; genus Araneus; species Araneus ventricosus. Next base: position 47,327 of record BGPR01002118.1, read on the forward strand.
AAGAACCGCCTCGTGCGGCCGTGGACTGAGAGGAACGAAATAGGCGGGCACCGTAAACTCCAGGTTAACCAAGGAAATCTTTTAATACTGAAATGGTGCCGAATACCAGGAGAACCTTGGATTCTTTAGATAATTCAGAACAGAAATTGTCAGACTTAAATAATTTTTGAAAATGGAGTTAGAGAAGAACAAAAAGAAACGTTCCGTTAACAGACAGTTGACTACTAAATAACTGACGAAAATTGAAGCCAGCTATTCGAAAACGGATGTTGTTATGGATGAAAAACTTGGAAATTTGCGAGATATCAGCTTGAAACTGGCAGAAAAATTGACCGAACTCAAACACTTGGATTCGCAAATCGAAACTGATACGTCCGTGGATGAACTAGAAGATGAAATAATTCAAAGTCAGGAATATCAAGAAAAATCTATTCTTTGGAGAGGACGACTGCAAAGATTCATAAACCAGCGCACAGGAAATCACGCATCAATTGCGACTCAAAACGAAACTTCTATCAATCAAACTGTTCTGTAAACGAAAGTGATGAAGATGCCATATCTTCAGATGAATACCTTCTACGGAGATTCAAGTAAGTGGCTTGACTTTTGGAATCAGTTTAAATGTACTATTCATAATAGTGGAAATTTGAGTAAGACTGAAAAACTTACATAGCTGAAATCTTCGCTTAGTGGTAATGCATTAGCTGCTATATCCGGATTTGTTATAAGTGATCGAAATTACGATTCTTCTATTGAAATACTCAGATCGCTTCGGAAGACAAGATTGCATATGAATAAATTATTATCTATTCAACCTGTTAGAAATATATCAAATGTTAAAGCATTGCGGAAACCTTTTCATGAATGCTGAATTCAAATCCGAAGCTTAGAATAGTTGAATGTTACCTCCGGAAGCTATGGAAACTTACTTTGTCCAATAATTTTGCAGAAAATTCCTGAAGAATTGAATTTTGAATTCAATCGAAATCAGAAAGAATAATTTAAATTTGATATTACGGAGCTGATAGAATTTTTGAGGAAAGAAATTAATTGTCGTGAAGCTGCAAATCTAAAACCTTTCAGCGACAAGTTACCAAAAAAGGCCGAAACCAATAGAATAACTCTGAGTTTAAACCGAAAACTGCAAGTGCGTCTACTTTGTCAACGATGAATTATAAGTGCATAATTTGTAACAAAAATCATGGAAAATCTAAATGTGAAGAATTAGATGCAGAGGAAAAAACGCGAATTTTTGAAACGTAATGGACGATGTTTTTTTGTGTTTTGGCTAACGACATTTAGGCAATTTTTGTTCAAATAAGTATCTTTATTGCAAGAAATGTCGTGGAAAACCACACCACGAATCCATTTGTTTAAACCCGAAAATGCCTATTCCTTCAGAAATTCCCGAAAAAAAAAAGAATCCGCCGATATTTCTCAAAATTCCTCTGCTGCAACCAGATCGGATGTCATCCTTCAAACCGTCTATGCCGATGGAGTAGGTAAAAGAAAGAATTGTGTTTTAAGATGCCTTTTGGACGGAGGAAGTCAAGTTTCATTCGTCAGAGAAGATATTTCTAAAAAATTGGGACTCCAATCATAATAGTTATTCTAATTTGAATATTCATGCATTCGCAGAAAAAAATGGTAAGCACTGGTGCCAACGGAAAGTAGAACTAACGTAACGAAATATAAAAGATTTTGATAAATTTATTACCTTGACGTCATCAAAGCTCCAGTAATAACAGCTGCAGAACTTAAACCTCCGGATACAAAAATAAAATCACAGCTCAAAAGCTTAGGAATCTCACTGATGACTCATCCCAGCGCCGATCAAGAATCCATTTCTGTTCTAATAGATGCTGACTGTTTATGGAAAATAGCAGAGGAAGAAAAAAAAAGAATAAATGAAAACACCGTTGGGCATTGGATACAATATTCGGCTGGTGTATTAAATGTCGTTTCTCTCTTTCGAAGTTAATTCTATTAATTACTCCAACTTTACAATGTAACACCTAAATTATCTTCTGTTCGGTCCTGGAGGTAGAGAGCTATTTAGCTCAAGCACTCCATCCAACAATTCGTCTCTCGTCGTCTTTCGAAGTTGAATTCCGCGGAATCTATTTGCTCTAATTTATTAGTTGAAGGAAAACTGTCAATAGCATTAGAATCATTTTGGAATATTGAATCTTGAGGAGTAAATAATCCTGATGAGCGATTAAAAAGATGAAGAGGCTTTGGTGGTTTGAAAACTCAATTCAGCAGAAGAATTATCGTTATGAAGTAATGACTTCCTCGGATTAATGAAAATGTAATATTGTACGACAATTACTCAAGCGCCGAAAGAAGATTCTTTAATCTACTGAAGCAATTTTTACAAGGAATATAGACAAGTTGTAAATGATCAAATCAAAGAAGGCATAATAGAAAAAATAGATCCCAATGCATCTCAAAGAGAAAGGATTTATTACATACGTCACCGAACAGTGCTTAGAAAGAGTCATAGGTCTACAGAGTTGCGTGTGGTGTATGGTGCTTCGTCAAAGGATAAAAATCAGAAATTTTAAAACGACTGTTTGCTTCAAGGTCCAAACCTTGTTCCCTGAACTTTTTGAAAGTCCTGCTGAAATTTAGATTGCATCGAATTGTTTTTACTGCAGACATCCAGAAGGCGTTCCTTCAGTTCAGTTTCAGTTCTTCATCCGTCTCATGTGAAGATCGGGATGCCATGCAATTTTTGTGGATTCACGATTATTCGAATTTATCTAATCCGGAGCTAAATCAAGTCCTTTTATTCTCGGTGCTTGCATCAAACATCATTTAAGAAAAGTTGAAAGTGAATATCCGAAAACTGTAGAACTTCTCAATAATTGCATGTATGTTGATGGCTTTATTTGTGGAACAAATACTGAAATGGAAGCTATGGAAGCCTACCACAATGCTAACACCATTATGAAAAAGGCTTCAATGACTTTAACAAAATGGAATTCGAACTCTCCTGTTTTACGAAAAGAATATGAAAAAGATAAGCATGAGGATTCAAGACCTTTGTGCGATTCATCATCAAAGGTATTAGGACTGTGTTTTGAAAGCTGTGTCAAAGATTTTTGACCCCCTTGGATTCCTTGTTCCCTACGTGATTCAAGCGAAGGTGTTTTCCCAGGACTTGTGGCTTACTCGCATTAACTGGGATAAACAGATTCCAGTAGAATTACAATCCAAATGGATAAAATGGCATGGACAATTGAAGGAGTTACCGAAAGTTCAAATACACGTTGGTATTTCTGCATTGATGTTGACACATCTCACGAATGGGAATTGCACTGTTTCAACGATAGTTCACAGGATGGCTACGGTTCTGTTATGTATCTGGAGTTTTCACATTTGGATGAGTTTCCGCATTTGTTATCTCCAAAAGTAGAGTGACTCCACTTAAAAATGTCTTTACCAAGATTTTAACTTATGGCTGCGCTATTAGGTGTCAGATTAATTGCGTCTATTCGAGAACATTTTGCCAAGATCTACATGTGGACAGATTCAAAGTTTGTGCTTCATTGGATTAAAAATAATCCTTGCAGATGGAAGATTTTTGTGCAGAATCGTGTGGCGTAAATTCGAAAAAAACATCTCCTATAGAAACATTGCCCTGGTTGCGAGAATCCTGCTGACAAAATCACCAGAGGTCTCAGAATTAAACATTTAGTGAACGATCAAGTTTGGTGGCATGTCCCACCATGGCTAATTCAACAAGATACATCTTGTGTGTCATTTTACGACGACAGTGATCCTGATCCGTTTTCGCGAGTGCAGAAAGTGTGGAAGCAGTGCTCGACATACAAAAGTTCAGTAATTTGCATACATTACTACATACATATACGTTACTGCATATGTGCTCCCATTTCTTAAAAATTTTTAAATCTAAAGACAAAATTGTTGGACATATCTTAACAGAGGAACTGCCCAGTGCTATGGATTATTGGATAAAATTATCTCAAGTTCAAAGTTTTTCTAATGAAATTAATTGTATCAAATGTAATAAGTGTATAGAAAAGAGTTATAAATTGTATGGTCTTAATCCTAAAATTGATAATAAGGGTTTGTTAAGAGTTAACAATATCTTCTAGATTAACACTATCTTCAATATTTAACTTCTCTTAACAATATCTTCTTTATTTAGATGAAGTGAATCCTATTATATTGCCTAATGATTCTTTTTCTCGTCTTATTGTTTTAAATAGTCATGAAAGAATTCTTCATAGTAGTGTTAATGCAACTTAAATTCAAACAAGAGCCAAATTCTGGATTTTAAGAGCTAGACGTTTCATAAAACCAATATTATATGGTTGTAGATTTTTTTAAAAAAATAATGCTTATCCAGGTAAAGAAATTTCAGCTCCCTTTCCTCCTGATCGTATTGAAAAATCTCAGCCCTTTGAGGTCAGTGGAATTGAATTCGCTGGATCATTAATTTTAAGAGATGGCTCTAAAGTGTATATTGCTTTGTTTAATTGTGCTGTTAGTCAAGGAATACATTTAGAATTAATACCTAGTTTAAGTGCAGAATGTTTTAATCAAGCATTTCTTAGGTTTATTTCACGTCGTGCTGTATGTAAGATTATATATTTTGATAATGCAAAAACATTTAAAAGAGTTGATAAAGAATTGAAATATTTGTATAAATTGTGTAAAAATGAAAATGTCTCTAGATTTATTGTGCGTAATGGTATTACTTGGAAGTTTATTGTTGAATGTGCTCCCTGGTGGGGAGGAAAAGGTTAGTGAGATCTGTTAAAACTTGTTTAAAGCGTATTTTGGGCAAATCTTCATTGACTTATGAAGAATTCTATACTGTATTAGTTGAAATTGAGGTAGTCATTAATTCACGCCTAATTACTTATTTGTATAGCAATGCAAATGAACCAGATCCTCTATCACTATCTCATTTCTTAACTGGCTCTAAATTAATTGTTTTACCTTCACCAAATGCTGTACCTAAATCTTCAAAATCTGATCTGATTAAGAGATGGAAACAGATTATTACTGTTAGACCATTTTTTGGAAAATGTTGCATAAAGAGTATCTTTTGGAATTAAGATATGCTATGTTTTCTAAAGTACCTAAAAATTCTGGCCAATTTAAAATCAATGATGTTGTACTTACGGGAGAGGATAATGTTAAAAGATGTAATTGGAAATTGGGTAGAATTAAAACTTTGTATCTTGAAAGAGATGGTAAAATTAGATCTTGTGAAATCCAGGTTGCTAATGGTACTTTAAGAAGGCCAACTGAGAAAGATTGTATAATTTAGAAGTTCAATTAAATTATGATAGGATGCATCGGGAGGGGGGGGGGAGTGTATATCGATGTATCAATCTGAGATCGCCACTAGATGGTGCTGCTGTAACGCTCTCTGTTTAAGAATTTTTTTTGTGTGTTGAAGTTTGGTTTTGTTTGGGATCTATAGCGGCGAAGGCTGTCATCCCCTAATATCCGAGAGTCACAGTTAGTAGATATCGAAGAGTTTCAGCAACTGAAGAAAAACCTGAAGATGGCTCTTAGAAGAGCAAATCGTATGAAGAAAAACTTTGTATGAGGAAAAAATTTGAAGACTCAGATTGAGTTTCAAGCAGAAGATGCTTCTGTGGTGCAAATACTTCTTGCAAATTAAAAGAATATGTTTGATAGTGTTTCCTTGTTTGCACACGGAGCAAAAGGGGTTGCTGTGAAGTCCAAATCTGTGCAAAAGAGCTGCGGTGATGATCATTCGGGTTAAAATGCGAGAAATGATGATGTCCTCACGTCTACTTTTTAACCAAGGTGCAAGGGATAGATGGAGGGTATAGATCCCCCAGGATTTCTAGATATTTGCTATTTCGAAAGTTTTCAATCGGTTTTTGAATAGAAAAATTATCATAGTTTGAACAAATATCTTCCACTTCGATCCATTCAATGTATAAGTCCGACTTCGTGACATTTTTGGCGAGAGAATCCGCCCTTTCATTCCAGGTAATACTTGAGTGCCGCGGAGTCCAAACCAGTGCAATTTTTTGATTAAACTTGGCTCTCATTAAAATTTTATGGGCTAAATGAAGGATGACTTTGGGAGATTTGATGGACAAATTCTTAAGTGCTTTCAAGACTTGAAAAACTGTCTGTCAAGATCAGAAGATCACTGTAAGGAACTGAGAGATTATCAATCGTTTGAAAAATGGCAAGCGCTTCAGCTGTGAAGATGGAATTGATCGGAAGGATCCGCATAGACAATCATCTGAGATTTGAGGTACCATCTATGGAGGTGTAGAAATGAGATTTCGATGAAACCGTAGCGATGATAAAATAATCCAGAAATTCTTCACAGATGGTTTCTTCAAAAAGTGCTTTAATCATGGACATAGGTTGAACTTTATCTTGAAAGCCAAAGGAAGTAAGGTGAATTTCACAAATGTCGTTGTGGCGAACATCAAGTATGTTAGACAAAGTGATGATTTGGTCAGAGGTTATGTTCAAATCTGAAAGTAGCCCCGCAAAGGCCTCCTGATCTTTCTTATTAAGTTGGATGCAGGGGTTCGAAGATTGCCGAAATAAGGGAGAATGAACGCCATTTGCCACTTGTTTGATAAAAAATTGCATGGCCAATCTCTTGATTTTTTCAGAGAGAATTTCCTGTCCCGCAATTTTCAGTAAGACAATGTTTGGTGTCCATATTGGAAGGCCAAGGGCAACTCTAAGAGCAATAGTTTGGATGGTATCACAAATTTTGAAATGAGTCTGCGATAATTTGTTGGTGATTGCGTAGCTGTAATAGAAAAGGCTACAGATTCCATTGTTAATGATGCCAACCAGGTCTTTTGTTCTGGAGCTGTACGATTTATAGGCGATTGTTTTCAAGGCGTTAATTTTTCTGAGTGCTTTTGCTCGAAGAGTTTTGATGATGGCGCCATTCTGATTAGTTTTAGAGAAGATAATTCCCAAATATTTTATTGAATCCTAAGAAAGGGGAGAACCTGCATAGGAGATGCGGGGAGTAGAAAGCAATCTACTTTTTGATAGGTCGGCAATAGCACTTTTCTCAGGAGAAATAGATATCTTTCAATAGGTACACCGTTTGTAAACTTTCTCCATTGTATTCTGCAGTTTTTTCTCAATGTATTCCAATGAGCTATGACAACAATAAATAAAGATGTCATTTGCGAAGATGGAACATTTGACGCTTTCGTCTAAGGTCTCAAAGAAATCAAACATAAAAATGGCAAACATAATGGGCGATAAGGCATTTCCCTGTGCTAATCCTTTCTGAATGACTTGTGTGTTCGAAAGACTGTTTCTCCATCAAATTTGTAGAGTTCTGTCATGTAAAAACTGATGAATGAATTTGGAAAGATTACCTGTGATACCCAATTGGAGGCATTTCAAAACAAGACCATCAATGTACACCGAGTCATACGCACTTTTGATATCCAAATTGTTTACTATAAAATAATATTTTTGATGATGAGCTTCCGTTATAGCAGTATGAATACCATAAATTGCAAGTTGATTATCTCGGATAGGTAAGAAACCATAAATATAGCAGGGGATTTTTTTTGTTGACGATCAGATGATGTGCAATGCGTTGCACGAAAATTCTTTCAAATATTTTTGAACAGCCAGAAGTGAGGGCGATGGGCCTGTATGAGTTAATCTTAGATTTATTTTTATTTGGTTTTGGGACTGGAACAATGACTGAACCATTGCAATGACTGAACAATGACCCATTGCTCTGGGATATCGGTTGACGAAAAAATTGGTTAACTTCAGAAGATGTACAATGCTTAATTTTTTGTACCATTTCGCAAGGGCGCAATCCGCACCTGGGGACGTATTTCTAGTTTTCTGGATCGCTTTTCGCACTTCTTGGAGTTGGATTGGAATATTCAGATAAGTGTTCTTATCTCCGTTGAAATCCAAAGGAATAGATTCATGGGTAGTACTATTAGAGAAAAAAAATAAAGAAAAAGGTTGCTCTGATTCTGGGGATTAGAAACATAATTGTTATGTAGGATGAGGTTTGAAACATTTACTTCTTGATTTGAATGGTTGTTGATTCTTTTTATCATTGAATGAAACATGCGGATGTTCCGAGTAATATTGCACATTTTGTCCCAATAATTATTGCTTGCCCTCTTAATGTAAAACCGGAGTTTTACTGCATACTTTTTATGCTTAACCCAATCCGAAGTTGAGACATTTCATAAAGCCCTGGTCCTAATTTTTTTAACGTTTAAAATTATGGCAAGAAATGTTCCACCAGGGAGGATAGTTGTTACCTGGTAAGGCAGAATGTTTCGTATTTTGTTTAATTATACCAGAGACTTTGTGCATCACAGTATGGAAATCGGAGTTTGTGGAAGACAAATTTTCTAAAGTATTTTTCATGATGGAGTTCCAATTAATAGTTGTAATGGTTTTCGATGTCTATCCCAAGAGTGACCAGGTTGTGACCACCGGGTTATGGTGACTTTCAAAAGTGGAATCCGAAACGAAACAATCAACTTGGTGATAAATTGAGGTTGAGCACAGAGTAAGATCTAATAGAGAATTTGTTACCGTGTACGAAGTATAAGTCGAGTTGGACGTGTTAAGCATAACAAAATTAGAGTTTTGTAGCCAATCGAGAAAGCTGTTGCTAAAAGATGTAGAATTATTAGAACCCTACATTGGATGGTGAAGGTTGAAATCCCAAAAAATGATGACTGGAATCGAAAATGATTCGAAAAAAGATTTTGCTTGCTGTATATCAAAACCTTGAGGAGCATATAAATTAACAATAATGAATTTGTGGTTATTAAAATGGATTTCAGTAGCAAGAATTTCAAGGTTAGTATCGTCAGAAAACGAAGTTGGGATAATTCTACCAGCGGCAGTATTAGGTATGCCGGTAAGAAGATCTCCTTCTGACCGATCTACTCTGTAAGAGTGAAAAAGGTTCATATTTGAATTGCGAAGATGATCATCTGTATTAAGAAAAGTTTCTTGGAAAATCCAAAATTGAGAGAGAGAAAAAAAGGTGAAAGTTGAAGCCAAATCCTCTTATTCCGTAAACCCCTACAGTTCCATTGAACGAACGTCATGAAACAGAGGAAATGCAACAGAAGAAGAAAAGGGGGAGTGAAAAGAAACTTGCAAGGAGAAATAACAACAACCCCCCACAACCTTGTGAGGAAAAAAAGACCTGAAAGGTTCCAAACTAAGTATGGTGTCACTCTGCATCTAAATGCATGAGTGTGCTTGAAACGTTCACAAAGTTCTTTACGGCCCTTTTCTTTATAGAGGCGATTTGGTGTTTGTTTCAGCTTGGTGCATCATTTTGAAGAAGTTTTGAAGTAGAGTCTCAACTGTTTTCTCAAACATTTTCATGAGGGCAAGGGTTTGCTGTTCCATTTTGTCTAGGAGAGGTTGGACAATGGACTCTATTTTTTGATTAACGGTGGATTCGAAATCATTATTGATCATATTTGATTTTACTGCTGTCGCGTAGTTTGCATTGGAGGTGTGACTGAAGTTGCGTCTGACTTCTTCTGTCGTAAGATGGTTCCTGGATTTTAACTTTAACATTTGTTGTTCTTTGCTACACATGGGGCATGCTTTAGATGTTGCAGAGTGTGGTCCCTGGCAATTGCTGCACTTTGCAGGCCCTTGACGTGGGCCATCGTGAACTGTACCAAATAGGTGGCAAGCTTGGGATTTTTCGCAAATTCTGGTTGGATGAAAAAAGCTGAAACAGTACATTGCCGAGGTCTGTCTATCAAAGGCTGTATTTTCTGATTTATGAATCAGATTTTAATAGAATCTGGCAGATAGGTGCCAAGAAAAGTAACAAGAACTGCAAAAGTTTCTTGCGAAGAGTTTGGTTTCTCGAATCTTCGCATATGGGTGATGACAATATCATTATTACAGGATAGTTCATTAGCTAACTCTTCCAGTGTTGTTTTCGTTGGTATATCTGGAATGAGGAATCGAGAGGAAATGTTTTCCCAAATCACAACGGTAGACACTGGGGTGTCTAAAGAGTTTTGGAGAGTAAGAAGTTTAGCTGCACAAACAGGGTCCGAGGTAGAGAATACGAATTTGCCTTGGCGGGTATATTTCATATTGGTAATATCTGGGTGTTCGGTAATCACTTGTTTGATATATGTATGAAGTTGAAAAGGATTCCAACGGGACATTTTTGCTGAACTGATCTTATTTGCGATAACTATGTTGATTATTTCAAACTGTTTTTGACAAAGTGCAGTACAAGTTCGTTTGTGGGTTTATCACTTATTAGAAATCTGTCATTAGATGTAGGTGCCGTATTGTCAGGTTCTTTAATGTAATTTACGAATGAAAAAGCATCATCCAGTTCAGAAACAGTCACAATGGAATGACTCAGGTTGATCCAAAAGTTGCGAAATTACGTATGTAAACCAATTGAAACGGCGAGAAAAAAATGGGCAGGTCTTACCTGTCGGCTTCAAAAACTAGAAGAGAAAGAAGAAAACGCAAAAGATAAACAAATGCGCAACCACGCAAATCCAACACAAGAGCTCGAGAAAAAGCTACCGTCACTGCTGCCGGTTCACACTGAACTCCTTTTTTTGTGTGTAATCAGTGTTTTCTCTGTGTTCTAATAAACATGATATCTTAGAGATCTCGCGCTCCATTTATTTCGCAACAGAAAGTCTGACAATTAAGGACTTTTAATACTGAAATATTTGTTGCAATCTGTTGAGATACTTTTTTTTTCAATTTATGTGTCATTTGTAATGCATTTTATTTTTTTTTTTTGTCAAGGAGATGTTTTAAATTTTTTAAATAATGACGATATATATGTTGTTGACTAGTTATAGTTTTGGTGAGAATATACTTAAAATTTATATGTTATTAAATTTAAAAAAAGAGAAGAAAATTATCTTTTTTAACATATTATATTCATCGCACATACAATCAAGATTCTTTTTTCATTTATATATAAGTATACTCACCAATATAAATAAAAATATAATTCATTTCTTCATTGATCAGTATGCATAACATTATATCTTTCTGTACAAAAGGAATGTATATTATTCCATCATTCATGATCTTTCTATTTACTGATTCGTTTCATTTTCAAACAAAATAAAGTTGTAAATATACAAACCATTTTGATCGTTTCGTTTCCAAACATGGATTCTTTGAATTAACTTACACTTGATTTTCCACAAACAATTGAATTGTAATCATGACAACAGACTATTCTATACATTTCAACTTCTAACAATGATTCCATAACAATGCATTAAACATAAGTTTATAGGCTGTCGAAAGTTTACGGACTTTGGTTTAAGATGGAACGAAGTACATCACTGGCTGATATCAAGTGAAAAAAGATTAACCCCTTAAGGATCTTATTTTTTTTTGCTATCTAATAAGATGACCCTCCTGTTTTGAAAAGGGCTGTCGTTTACGTTCATCTAAGAAGGCATAGAATATTCGAGATGCTTATGGATTCTACGTAATTTTTGTGTCAAATTATAAGAGTTAATTAATGACTATATTTTAGTTTAAAAGCCTAAAAAATTCGATAATTCAATGCCCGTCAATATGACGGGCACTGAATTGCGCAAGGCTTAAGGGGTTAAAAAACAACGAAAAATTATGTACATTAGCAACAAACACTTCTGTTTCCATATCCACTTTCTATAAATATGTACTTTATCTGAGGTTAGTTAAAATATGGCGGTGATGGTTGAAAGGTTAAATTGCAATGATGATACTATTTCATGATGATTCTTCCATGTAGTAAATGTCTTTGTCAACTTAGAACTTTTCTTGTCCAGGTTGAACTCCCGTCAAGATGTGACCGTCTTTGTTAGAACTAATTGATATCGTCTGCATGTGCCGTTTTATTGACTTGGTCGTTAGGGATAAATTGTTCGAATCAGCGAAACTACATTTGATGTCTTCTTTTTCAGTGTCTTCGGAATCATTGTCTAGTTCGACTGCGACTTCTTTTTTCAGTATAAGTGACTCCATGTACATATAAGGCACTTGGAAGAATATGTAGCAAAAATAAGCCAAGACAAATGTCGTCACCAAATATCCAAAGTAGTTAATTATCTAAAAAGAAAAAAAAACATTTTATTTGAGTGCACCAAATATGCAAAGTAGTTAATTTTCTAAAAAGAAAAGAACATTTTATTTGCGTGCACCAAATTTTTCTGTAGAAAACAGAGATAACTGTAAGTACTATTTGAAAATGGCTTATCAGGGATTTTTAATTTATGCTTCCCGCACCCTACACGAATTCCCCAAAATTGTCCGAGTCACCTTTTAAGGGATTGAGGGAGGTTTCGTGTATAATTTGAAATTTCCCTTCATCACCAACATTTAAAACCACTTCCGAAGACTTTTGCTGACAAATTTTTTGTTACCATTCCAAAATATTTAATTATGGGAAATAATCTTTTTCGTCTGCTTAATTTCACAACTCATTAACTTGCTAAAAAATTAATTGAAGTAATTTATAAAGTAAGTAATTTCATATTCCAAATAACTCAAGATATTGTGCAATGTTTATTGCAGTTTTCTATAAACATCATGTAACATTTTGTATTAACTGGGATCTTTTATTTAAGACTTTAAAACTTAAAATGGTGAGATATTACTTTAAAAAAAGCAGAGCGGCATTTGGTATTGTGAAAAATGGTGTTCGATTTCATTAGTTTGGGGATACTTGATGAAAATAAATTGTTGGTTATTTTTTCTTCATTTTTGAAACCAAGAAGATAAAGAGAATAATGAAAGTTATACCGAATTTGCGATACTTACATTTTCTTCATGGCTAAGATACATCCTTTCACGCATTATACCAATATGGTAGTAAATGACTATGAGATGTAACAAGTAGGCTAGGAAGCTCAGCCTGTATGCAGGAATAAGAGCTTTCCAAGATAAGATATCAGGTATAAATCCTAAAAAAGTGATATATAAATATGTAGTGGATTAATGAAGAAATAAGGTTAAAAATAAAGTCGAATAAAAGAATAAATCATTTGTATATTTATTAACCCTCTTAAAGACAAAGCTAGAAGTTTCCATTCTTCCAGATTAGTTCTAAAGCGATTAATCTATATTTATTTTTACATTTTCATAGAAGCCTTCTAGGAAAAATGATTCTTCAGATTACGAAGATACAATTCTCGTCAAAAATACAGCTTATCTCCTTTGGTACCTCATTCTTCAGAGCGTAATGTTATTTGAACACAACATTTCTACATAGAATTGTATAGACTTTTCTTTCAGCTAGTATTTGAGAATTGCGGAGGCTTGGTGGAACAGTCTCGGGTTCGAAACCAGCCTAGATAGCAATTTTAATTTGCAGCAATCTTGCACTGCAAGCTTGCAGCAAGTTTGATACGGCAAGAGTGAAACAAGTTAACGCAAACGAGTTAGTCACCACGCGTCAAACTTGTCACAAGCTTGCCGCGTCAAACTTGTCACAAGCTTGCCGCGTCAAACTCTTTGCAAACTATAGCAAAAACAGAGTAGTACAAAGATAACCTAAGATTCGAACCCCCGACATCCCGCTTCCTAAACCTGTCGTCCTAACCACTCAGCCAGCGGAACTTCGATTGCAGATGACAGATTGCGCTAATAAATCGTGCATCTATACGATTTATTTTAAACTGTTTTCTTGATTTCATTAATTTTTTACATTTTGAGTTGAGAATATGATTTGAAGTCAAAGAGAGAGCGATTTTCTCTAATAACTGCGTTTTGATAGTAGAATAAATTATGAAATTAGGGTTCAGAAGTAATTACTTTTAAAAGCATTTGACAAAATATAAGTTATTTTATTTTTCGACAAACATTGACTGGTTTTTAGGTTTAATTTTGTTTATGAACGTTAAAATTTCAACATTAAGAAAAAGGCGATATATAGTTTTCTTTAAAGTGCGAGTTGTATATTTAGTAAAAAGATGGAGAATTTTTCAAATTTTTTTTATAAAAAAGTTTTTTTTTACAAATTATCATTGATTTATTGAATTAATAAAAAGAAGGACGGTCTAGGAGATGCTATTAAAAATAGGATGTTTTTCGAAACAGAGGCAAATATTAACTATAAGTGTGCTAATCATCTTTGCAGCAAACTTGTTTTGCAATCATGGTGTGAAGTTTGTCAAAACAATTTCACAGCAAACTTGTTTTGGTCGTTTATGCTTTGTTACTTTGCAGGATGTTTGCTGCAAAATTTCCACATCAAGTTTGTCATGATAAGCTAATATCAAGAAAAATCCCACTTGCTGCTTGTTTATGCTATCTGGGGGAGGATGCTCGCAAGATCGGATTTAGCCTTTGAACCGCTCCGCGCAAAAGTAAAAAATTGTACTCCTATGAAACTACAATGTAAGCATTCTAAAAAAAGTTATATGGTCTTTTTCACATTTTTTGTGAACGTCCAAAAACAATAGTGTAACTCAGTAATTGACATAAATACTTATCATAACTTTTCTCTTAAAATACTTCATTTAAAAAACGGTTAACAGGAGTATAATTCAGAAAAATTGGTTTTTTTACGAATGTTTTTGTTAGCAATTTCAAAACTTCCAAAGGTTGTAAATTTTTTTTTTCTAATAGAGAACACACCACTGATATTTCATCACAAAGTTCAAGGCTGTTTATATCCTATGATTCTCCATCTGTTAAAATGGTTTCCAAATCTTTTGCAATTGGTCAAAATTACAGAAGAACTAACATCTTTTAGTTCATATATATGATATGAAAAACAGGAGTAACTGTTGTGATGTTGCAGATGAGAAATTTTTGTTCTAAAGAATTGATTGCGGTGTTAACCAGGTGGTAAAATAATTCAATTTTGTATCTTTCCTGTGCATCGACTATGGGCTCATCCTGATTTTCATAATCAAATTGACTTTTTCGCCGACGAACTCAATGTCTAGGTATAGATACGAAATTTTTAACTGCATCTATTTCGAAATAAAAAATTTAATTGAACTTCTCGACAGATTTGAATAATTTTTCTTTCATTTGAAAGCCAGCTCTTGAGGGTATTTTCTAAAACAATTCGTTTTTGTATGACAGGTAGCAAAGTTTTAACCACGATTTACAAAAAGTCTTTACGGGAAAATAGCGTTTCGTCCGAAAAAGTGACCTTATTTTAATTGATTACCGACACGCGTCTAATTATTGTAGAAATTTGAAATTGCTCTCGTAGTGATGTATCATATGAAGTTTCAGGCGGTATAAAATCTTTTTCTGTATCTGTTTAACTTCCGGACTTTCAACAATTTTAGTACGGAACTTCTCTGAAAAAGGAGAAAAAATTGATAAAACTTTGAATAACGAAAAATCGACTTCGAAAATCGAAAACATTGCTTTGAGGTAATTCGGCTCCTATCCTGGGCCATCTTTGTGCCAAATTTTATACCTGTAAGTGTAGCCGTCTCTGCGCTGTCCCGCACACAGACATCGCCTTTTATATGTATAGATTACTGGAGTAGTGCCTTGAAAGTTTTGTGGTCATTAGTCATAAAATTAGATTGTTTTTTAGAATTTTTTGTAATTAAGAAACTCCGTAGCGATTTTTTTCTCATTCTGTTTTGGCAATTTTGCGCCCCTCAATTTTTTTTTACTCCGTGCCAGGGCTCGGACTAACGGAGTGTTCGCCCGTCGCTGATGCTCGAGATCCAATTCCATTAAAGATCCGATGTATAAGCCGGGATGTTAAATCGGTAGGGGAAACCATCCTCCCTCTGGTGTGGAAATTTGGAGACAAGAGTGCTAGCTCAGGTCTCTTACTTTTCAGCTGTCAATGATCAAAAACTATGAAATCCCCCCTCGAAAAAAGACCAATGGTTTATAAATGCAAGATCCAAAGGTTACTCTTGTATCAATAGTCCTCTTGTAGCTCAAAATAGTACTTTCAAATAGTGCTTTTGCAGCTTCAAAATGGGATGTTAATCTTATTAAGTTGAGCTTGAAATAGCACTTTTCATATTTTTGAGTTGATATTTACCAAAAAGAAATTCCATTTTTAAGTATGACAACTATTCGTTCGCTGAAAGCAAAGTGCGTCAGTCATTTCTGTGTGATAAATCTGCACAGGAGGTAGTGTGAATTGAATAAGTTGATATGTGAGAAATTTTATGAACTCCGATATCTTTGAAATTTTTATGCATTCAGTTTCCAAATTAATCACTAGAAATAATACATTATTATTTCACGGCAATTTGAAAATTTCAATTATAGCTTTCAATAATTATGATCTTTTCATACCGTATGAGAGAAAACTAGGCTCAGCACAGCACTCTAAGAAAATTCCTCCATAAATCCGAAAGTTAATCATTGTTTAGCTTTTCATAAAAATATAAATAGAGACTCAAACATAAATGTACTTACCAGCTTTTCCAGTGACGCAAGCTATAGTAAACCAAGCTAAAAACAATGCATAAACGTTTCTGTTCAACATAGCGTATAATATAGCTACAGAAGATTCCATTTTTAGATCACCATGGCGGTATTCGTAGAGCCCACACATGACAGCAAGCAAGCAGGCTAAGGCAACACACCAGATTACTGTAGTTACAACCTAAACAAGAGGCAGGAGGTTTCATCATTGTAATTTCTCTAAATTAATGTTTTGGAGTTTCGCAATGGTCCTTATATTTATAACTACCCGCCTTTAGCGACCAGCTTGTTCGCCGGGGATATAATTTCAACCGAAACTCTTATACATAATTTGATTTTCAGGGTTTCCTACATAAAGCGTTTTTAAATTTCAAATTATGATAAACATTTAACCCATGCTCTTTCAGTGGATTTGCACCTGCTCTGTTGGCTGTTTGCATGAATGTCTAAAGGAGTCAAGTAGCTGTTCCGTGTCATGCAACATCTAATTGCAGATTATCTGCGCCAATTTCACTTTCTCATTCCTCATGAAAAATATGCATTGATTACAACATTAAAATGGCAGAGCATATTTACGTCCAGCAGCATGTTAGCTGGATCAAAACATACTGATAAAAAGAATAAAAACATACTATTTAGCATTAAGATATTATAGCCCAGTCAACGAAGGCCAAAAATCGATGAATAGAAAAAAATGGTGCAATTTTGAAATTGGGCACAGTTGTTGTTGGTAGTGCCCCAAACGACATACTAAAAGTCCCCACCGCTGTGGGGTGCTCGGGGGGTACAGGGGGTATTTAAAGGGGACGTTTTCAGTTTTTCTTAAATATCTCGAAAAATATAGGTTCTATCAACAAACGCTCAATCACAAAATTAAACTACATAAAATTTCCTACAAACAAAGTCCTATATTGGTTCTATTGCATCAATAGTTTAGAAGATACAGGGGGATTTAAAAGTTAACATTTCTAATATTCCTTATTATAATGGTAAAATCGATTAAAAGAGCTGAATCAACAACAACCATAATAAACCATGCCTATATAATAATTATACAAGGGTAGCATTGCATGTGTTGGAGCGGGGGGTTACAAACCCATTTTATGAACAATTATGCTCCCTTCCTCCCTTCACATCCCTTCCCCTTCAAAAGTTTCCTTCTACTCGCAGTCCAGTCAACAAATTGTTAATTTAAAAAATTGGTGTAGTTTTGAAATTCGGCACAGTTGTTGGGGAGAGTGCACTAAACGACATATTAAAAGTCCCCGCTGGTGGAATGTGCTCGGGGGTACAGGAGGGGTTGAAAGGGGGGGGGGGGGTTTCAGTTTTTCTTAAATATCTCTTAAACCATGGATCCTAGCAAAAAAAAAAACTTCAGTATAAAATTAAACTAAATTGAATTTCCTGTAAAAATAGTCCTACACATTTTTCTTAGGATGAATAGTTTAGAATATTGTGGGCAGTTTGAAAAAGTACATAATTACAATAAGTGGTTGAAAATGTTAGTTTTATTTTTATGAAAGAAAGTTTATATTTCAAAATAGAGGCTATCTATTACAATAAATCTCGAACATATTATATCTTTTTATAACATAATATTATATACATACATACATAAAAATATGCATAACCCATTTTTACACTTGCTCGTAATTAAATTTCACCATGTTTTTCTAGTACATGATCAAGTTCGAACGCCTCCTCTTCTTCTAGAGGTGCGCCTTTGGTATAGTTACCATTAAAGGTGCCAAAACAGAAACACATTGCTAAACGTGTGTTGCTCCGCCGCTCCTTTGGATGGGGGAATTGAGGAAAGTTCAGCTTTGATCTTGGTTGATGATTTGAGAAATACTGCATATATACGGTTATTCAAATTATGTTCATTAGCTACGGCTTTGTACTAGGGACATCTTCTCACCGGCTTGTGAGATAGCATCTGATGTTGATGAGGGGTTTTAAAAGATGTCAGCAGTGTTTTTATCTGTTGATTCTTAGTTGATTTTTGAACAATGTTACTATAGTGCTTTGCTTTTTCTATAAATATCTGATGTAATGTCGTAGCCACGGAATACATAGAGAAGGAGGATGATTTGAGCAAAAGAAAGTTATTTCTGCAGCTTTCTTGTAAAAAATAATTTAGCTTCGACCCTTTATTTAATTTAATTTAGCCCTTGTCAGGCTTCATAAAATAAATGTTACTTTCTAGTAGTGCCAAAGCAATCAGTAACCCTACTAGGTCTACGTCTTTCCCTTGCGATGAGAAGTTGCTTTCTCTAACACAGATCTCACAATATAAGTATCAGCATCCCCTGTAGCGACTCTCGTTTCAGTTCCTTCAGCAGCCATTTTCTGCTTTAGTAATTGAACATTCCTGGTCTTATTTTTTCAATGGCAAGAAAATGTTTCTGTCGAACTGTGACAGACTGGTTGCCAGCTTTTAAGTTAAACTCAGCATAGATATGTAGATTTAGATTATACTGTCTAAATACACTCATTTGGAGCGTTAACAGAACCAAAAGACTGAGTAAAAGGGATCTAGTGGAGGAGAACGGACGTCAGGGGAGGAAGGGAGCACGACTGTTCATCAAATAGGTTTGTCGCCTCCCCTTCCTGATACCGCCACTACTCTCGATACATACAATACTATCCTCCTATAATTATTGTATAGGCATGAGGTCTTTCTCAGGGTTGTTGCTTCAGCACTTTTAATTCATTTTCCCATTACAATAAGGAATTTTTGAAATATTTACCTTTAAACCCCCTGTATCTTCTAAAATTTCATTCTACAAAAAAATAGGACTAGTTTTTTAGGAAATTTAATGTAGTTTAACTTTATAATTAGGTGGTTTTCGCTAGGATCCATAGTTTTCGAGATATTTAAGAAAAACTGACCAATGCGCGCCCTCCACCAGCGGGGACTTTTAGCATATCGTTTTGGGCACTCTCCCCAACAACTGTGCTGAATTTCAAAACTACACGATTTTTTAAATTAACAATTCGTTGACTGGACTACGAATAGAAGGAAACTTGTGAAGGGGAAGGGATGTGAGGGGAGGAAGGGAGCGTAATTGTTCATAAAATGGGTATGTCACATCCCAGCTCCGACGCATGCAATACTACCCTTGTATAATTATTATATAGGCATGAGGTTTTTATGAGGGTTGTTTTTTCAGCACTTTTAATCGATTTTACCATTACAATAAGGAATTTTACAAATGTTAATTTTTAAATCCCCCTGTATCTTCTAAACTATTGATGCTATAGAAACAATGTAGGACTTTGTTTGCAGGAAATTTTATGTAGGTTAATTTTGTCATTGAGTGTTTGTTGATAGAACCTATAGTTTTCGAGATATTTAAGAAAAACTGAAAACGGCCCCTTTAAATACCCCTGAATCCCCGCAAACCCCCACCGGCGGGAACTTTTAGTATGTCGTTTAGGACACTACCACCAACAACTGTGCCAAATTTCAAAACTGCACCATTTTCTTTTTCTATTTTTCCTTCGTTGACTGGAAAAATAGAAAAACCTCAGAAACGTTGTACCTCCTCCTTAAACGTTGGACCTCAGCTGTCAACAATGATAGATAAACACGCAATTAAATATTTGTTTAAACAATGAAAACGGTTTGAATTGCGTTGCAACAATCAAAAGCATTGTTGTAAATTATGCCAAAAATATTTTTAAAAATTTATTAAAATTAGAAAAAACTCGTACAGCAACTTAATTAATATCATTGTAAAGGTAATGTTTTGCACTTTCCAGATGCCGTAAGAATGATTTTTGTGCTGTAATATTTTTGAAAGTTATTAAATTTCGTTTGATTTTTTATTAATTAAAATTCTAATTAAAAGAGGTGCGCATTCCCGCCTTCCAATGTATGTTTGTGGCAAATTTCGTAGCTCTAAGTGCAGCGGTCTGCCTTGTAGAGCGCCAACACACAGATACACACTCATTCTCCATTATTATTGGTAGAAATATTGAAACATTATTATTATTGTCAAGCCAAGACTTTTGAGTTAATTTATGCAAAAATTAAAACTGTAAAATATTTTGTAATTGTAAGATTAGTGTATCTAATACAGCTAGAAATATATTTTTTATATATAAGTATTCTTTTTTACAGTAATTCAAATAAATTTAATGAGTTTTAGATAAAAAAAAAATTCCTTTACCAAAGCAGCATTTCTTGAATTAATTTGTAAAAAAAGCAAGAAATATTTTTGGTTGAAACAGAAATTTGTTTAACTGTTAATTAAATGACACATCCTCTTTCGAACTTTTATTGTTTTTTCAGTCCAAGTAAGCAAGAGATACTGCATGTGTCCAAGTGATTCTTATTTTTAAAATTATTTGATACCTTGACTTAATTACAGGTTTAAATATCAAAATTGTTGCTATTCGAAGCACGAGTCAGACTCGCCATTGTATACGAAAAGGTTAAGACTTCATTTTTATGTTTCTTGCAGGTCAAACAAAGTCTTTGTATGTGAGCAAAGGCCCATCCATATATGTCGGTTTCATTATAATGGACTTGATAAGAGACTTTGACAGTACAGCCAAAATGTACTTTCATTGGTCCTGTACATCTTTTAAACGAAATTTTAATTATATCCTTTCTGTTAATATAATTTAATATGATTTACTGTTAATATAATTTAATNNGATTTACTGTTAATATAATTTAATATGATTTACTGTTAATATAATTTTTGTTAAATAAATTTACTCTTTCAAGTGTCTCATATTTTCCCCGGGCTTTATGCCAAGGGATATGCTGCAAATGCATACTATATTGTTGATATCTTTGCTTCTTATCATTATAATGTATTTGACTAGCTAGATTTAGGTGGTGTCATTCCTTTAATGAATAGAGTTTTCTTTTGTGTTGCTATGTCTTAAGCCCAGTATCTCAAAGCATTCAAGATTTCTTTACGAAATTTATTGGTGATGTAATTCGACCCGAATTCCTTCTAACTTCTTGGTATAAAAAGATGTAGCACTCACAGCCAATCAATTTACAATTTATGTCCATTACACCCTTTAACGATGGTACTCCTTATGTTATAATACAACTTTTAGAAGCTTTAATCAATATTGGGGAAACAATTGAATTGTTTTTGAATCATTAAAAACCTTTCTCCAAATCAGATATAATCAAGAATGTCATTTATAGGCATGCAATGAACTATTAGTTCATACAGTTTCACTTTTTATACGAGGATAGTACATGAACTTACAAATAATTTTATATTTAAAGTGACTAACTTACCGTTCCAAATTTAATACTGTCTTTGTGTTTTGCAACTAAATATCCTGTGACAAGACCAATTGAAAAGGAACCAATATGATCGAAAGTCTTGATGAATAATGTGTTCCACATTTTAGGTCCAGATCTAAAAAGAAAACATGGAGAAGTTACTGTCTGCAGCAATTAACATTAAATGCAAAGAGTTTTAAGGATATTAGGAACAAAAAGAAGATTAAAATTCAAAAATTCCCAAGGATATTAGAAACCATATTCTTGAAAACAAGAAAATGTTTTGCAATCCTTTAAGTGATTATATTAACGTCCTGTTTTGAAGCAATACGCGGATTATTTTGGGACGAACTTCGAAATTTTGAACCGTGGAGAAATGGCGAGGACGACGTTTGAGAGGTTCCGCACTACATCAACAAGAGGATATTAGACCATCGATATCAGATTTAAAATGCAGCAGGCCTACGCACACGAGGGATCTTTGGTGTAATCGGTCTTACACAATCAAAATTTCACTAGAATGTAGCGCGCTCTGTAAAGACCGAAAAAAAAAGAAACATGCATAAATCGGTATTTTGAACGAAATAAGGCTTTACGCTTACGTTCAGAAGTGAATTTCGGCAGCGGTTTTAGTTAAACTGAAAAGGACTTAAATGAATTATTCAATTTTGCTTCAGTAATAACAAAATCTGCAAAAGTGTCAACTATAGACGAAATTTTAACAATTTTTTCCTTGTTTTCTTTTCTTTTCATTCTTTTTTTCCCGGTTTTCATATAGTGTATTAGTTGCACTACATAGTAGTGAAAGTTTGTTTCGTTTGAAGCCATAGAACCGACTCTCGGTCCTTCCGAATAGGCAAACTTTAATTATAACAACTCTGTACTTGTCCCAACAGGTCAATTACATGACATTGCTCCATCATTTTCTCTTTCCATGCATGAGTGATCTGAGTGGCGTGGCAATTCTGGCCTAATGTAAACACTCCTTTAAATGTTGATATTTGAATTTAATTTAAATTGAATTTTCATTTATTTCATATTCATAGACAGCAAACAACAGCCATAAAAGTTTTTGACTCTGTCTATCTTGTGTTTTAATGAAAAAAAAATACTTATTTACCTGTAATGTCAGATATTTTTTTATTCTTATAGTTAACCCTCTGACTGCTTATCCCGTGATTTCCACGTGTTGGAAGTTCATCTGTTTTCTGCTGCATCCTGCGATTTTCGCAAGCTAATAGCTTTACTTAGTGCTTTTGAAACGTTGAATCATATTATACTAATAAAGCCTTGCATGCAAAAAAAATTATCTTTTCTCAACGATATTTGAACATGTTTTGAAACGTTGCATCTAAATAGTAATTCAAAAAAATTATGCAGTCAGAGGGTTAATAGAAACACATATAACCGAGAATCTAACAGTTTAAATTTTAATAAGCAGTGCGTGGTCGTCATCGAGCATAATCCATTGAAACACGATATTTGTTACCAAAATTATTCATTAATCAAGTATTGATTTACTAAGATTTTTATTGGAATTCGATTGATTCGTTCTGGAGACGCAATAATAAATTTTAAAAATTTGGTATGATGAATCAAGATTTAGTCTTTTGATATCAACCTGGGTACGTTTCATGCAAATATGTTGAGATCATCGAAGTGAAATGCCGTCAGTTTCAATCATATCTTCATTGTATTAACTATTTCTATTGTTAATTATTTCTATTTGTGAACGCTCTGATTTATTATATTTTTCCTTTTCATCAACTTTAGAGATTTAATAACCCTCTTTTCGATTACGACAAAAAAGAAAAATAATGTAAAATTTTATTCTAATAGTGTACTTGCGCATGTAGTTTTGTTTATCGAGATGAGAAGTACAGTGAAACCTAGCTTAACGAGCATAGTTCGTTCCAGGAACTCACTCGTAATGCGAAACACTCATTAAGCGAAACAATTTTTCCCATATAAATAATATAAAATACAGTAATGCGTTCTATGCCGAAAAAAATACTCAATAAAATTTTATGTACAACCCACAGCTTTCCTGAAATACTTCTTCGGTCCTTGAGATCCCGGCCGCAACCTTTCAACATCGTCAAGATGTTGCGTAGATATTCTTGTCACTCCCTTTCAAGCATCTCTTTTTAATAATGTCCTTGTTCTTGAGGATATGATCCTTGATGTAGACAGATTACATGTGCTTGCTATATCACCCACGTTCACTCCTCGTTCTCTCTTTTCAATGATTTTACATTTCACTTTACAACTATTTTTTTTATGGAGGCCTTCTTGCAGCTTTTTTCACGGGGACATTTTTGGATTGGTTTTTAAACTTTGGGCAAAAGGAAAAAATTACAAATAATATGTCTCAGCATAAGTTTGTAAAAATATATGATCACAAGCGACACTAAGATACTAGCAGAACGAGTGCTGAAGACAGACTGATGTAGCAGGCCCACAGTCCGAGACTTTCCCTCTCCTCGCCTCTCTTTATGCGAAACGTTGCTCGTTAAGCGAGTCATTTTTTTACAATTTATTTTGCTCGTTATGCAAATTACTCGTTAAGCGAAGTGCTCGTAAAGCGAAGTCCCACCGTATAATTCGGAATCATTAATGCCGAAAATAGATAAAGCTTAATTATACCTTTAAAAGTCACACGTCCCTATAACCAGATTGATTACCATTTCACGTAGAAAAACTTTTTAAAATGATAACGTTCATAGGCTGGCAGACGATCTGTAAATTGCGTGGTGCAAAAATCTTCCAAAACGGTCTACATACCAGACTGTTGGACACAGAACTACCAAATTTGGCACATCGTTGATTCTTGGGTAGGAATTGCTCACTACGCGAAAGGGTTTTTTAGAATTTTAATTGATTAAAATTAACCGAAATTTTAAAGTTTCTCCTCAATAACTTCTGAGCATATTATTGGTCCAAAACTATTTGTATTTTTACACCACTTAAAAAAAAGTAGCTTTTCAGTGATATAAATTTTATTTCCGTACAATAATTTAAAAAAAATTATGATAAGTTTTCAAATTTAGTTTTAAACGCAACTTTGTAACACTACTTTGTTTTATATAACCGCATGAAATAAAACTGCAAAATCTCTCTATATATAATTCTCTTATGTGGCGACAAGATAGGGTCGAATTTCTTAATCGCCGTTTGGCAACAGTTCGCAAGTTTGGTTTGTTTACATCGGCGGAAAGTCTGAGAAGACGATTTTTTTTAGGTAAATAGTTTGAACAGAATAAGTTTAAGACGCAGTATCGATTAGGCAAATGAATGAATGTCTCCTTAATATGCCCCTTTTAGTTAAAAAGTTGAGGAATGGGCTATTTCATCTTTCGATTACTCACATTTTCTGAGTTTTAAAAAAAGAGTAACTACACAGAGAAAAATGTTGTACCTTTCTTGACTAAATTGTAACTGGAGTGGGTCTGTATACATGTGGGGAAGCTTTCTGAACAAGATAACATGAGTAAACGTAGGATCTTATCAATTTTAAAAAGCTAAAAATACATAATTATTATGGTTTAAATTTTGAATAGTTAATATGAGCATGTTTCAAGCCAGTTTTCTCATTAAATGGTCCTTTTTAGGTTAAAGGTTGTTGTTGCTCAGAGGTGCACACTCCAAACCTTCCAAAGTATGTTTGTACCAAATTTCGTAGCTCTAGCTTGAGCAGTGTGCACTGGAAAGCGCCAACATACAGACACACACTCATTCTCCTTGATTATTAGTAGAGATCAGTACTCAAATTTCTTTTTAGCATTTACATATCTCTGTGCTACCAGAAGATTTTAATTTTAGTAATTGATGAAGAATTAATTTTAGGAGTTCATGCAATTTCAGATAATTTAAATTTACTTTCAGTAATTAATGCATTTATAATTTCCTATTACTTGCAGAAATGCATAATTGTATGGCGAGCGAGCGAAGTGAGCTAGGATCACATAGTGATCCCAAAAGAATCACAACGTGATTCTTGGGGGTTTGGGGAGCGGATCGAGCAGGGGGTTAACCCCCTAGTTGTTAATAATCAATGTGAATATTTTAATAGCCCTCGTGTGACTAAACAAAAATAAATATTAGACTTTTCATTTTATTACTAACCAATACTTTATCTGGCGCTTTAATATATTTCTAAACATTGAATGTTTTTATTGACATGATAATGTTTTCAGGCTGGCATTTTTTCTGTAAATTCCGTGATGCAATAACCATTGCACACAGAATGCAGCGGCTGATGCAATGCAGTCAGACGAATCAAGCCTAAAGCATTATCACGCTACGATGTTTCGGACTAGAGGTTCGAATTTCTTTTAATATAATAATTTAATAGATTTTGTATGCTTGTGTAACATATACAAGTATATTACTTACACTCCATCTAAAAGATACATCGAGAGAGCTCCAGGAAGTTTATGAATGAAAACAATGGCTCCTACTGCTGCCATGCCACATATCACAATTATTATGATTAATATAAATCCGAAGTTTGGTTTCCTGAAAAATAAATTATATGTAGCAAATTAATGTGTTAATTTGAGAAGAAAAAATACTTTTCAAAGATATTTCATTAAATTAGTGTAGTAATTATTCATGACTCGAAAACAATTCATATTTTACAGTAAGTATGGCCATTCTGAAGAATGCATACAATTATGTAGGATTTTGGAAATGAAATATATATTTAAAATAAAAGAATGAATCACATTTATTTATCTTATTAATGCTATTTTAATCAACAAAATTAATTATTTTGAAAATTAATAGTAAAATGTTATATAAACCGAATACTTACTTAATGAGGAACCAAACAACTATCATTGCAACTACATACAACTGCATGACAGCAGCTAGCAACCATGTATGGTATAGGCACTGAAATTGAAAACATATATATAAGAAATGTAATTAATTATATAAAGAGGTAATTCAGAAATAAAATAAAAATGGCTACTAACTGTATCATCTGACTGCCAGTAATTTTGAATGTAGAATAGATTGAGCCACCATCTGTCCCGACAGCTCTTCAGATAAGGGCCAACAAAATCGCCCCAGAAAGGTCCATTTCCAAAAAGTGGTAACATTAAGAATAAAGCTATCGCCAATAATTGGAAAAATGTCATCCTGTATGTAAGAAGAAAATATATGTTCATTTAAAAATGTTTGCATAGGAAATTTGAATGCACTTTTAGAAAAACTCGATGAAAAGCAAAAATGAAAGAAAAGTAATTACTAAGGTTTGGAAATTTAATGATAGTAGCCATATAATTACAGATAATACAACATTGGTACTAGCTTCAAACGTTTAGAGACCTTCGATGCTTTCGTACACCAGCGTTGTGTACATGTTGTTCCTTGCTGTCTGTATAGGTGGAAGACATAGAATACCTGAAGTAGGGTCAGTTTTGTTGTCAGTTTGGATGAAGTCTATCGTTTTAAAAATCTTTAAAACTTGTTTGGAAATTCCAGGAAGAGTTTCTTTCATTTTTGGAATCAAAACATAATCATAGGGACTTAAATCCGGGGAGTGTGGTTGTTGGTAAAGCAACCATCCCAGGAGGAAACAAATCAATTACGAGTTGCTACCGAACTGTTCCAACTATCAATAGGTTCTGGTACTTCTTTAAGTAATCTACGACTTCCACATAGCTGGAAATAAGATTACACAAAACATCGAAGGACTATAAACGTTTCAATTCAGTATCACTGTTTTTTGCATGTAATTATATGGCTGCCACTAGTAAATTTCCAGTACTTGTAAATTAATTGAATATCTGTGTGTTGAAACTAATTTGGATTAATAAATTTCCAGCACTTGTAAAGTAATTGAATATCTGTTGAAATTGGTTTGGTTTCCCAAATCAGCTTCCCTGGTTAGTCCCAAATGTCATGCTTTCTCGCAGTTGGCTCAAAGCTAAAGAATTTCTTTTAATAGAATCTTTTCCTTTTTATTGTACACTAGCTTTCAGCCACTTTTCTCTTAGAATTTTGTTCAATTTATATGCCAATAAATTACCTGTATCTAAATATTTATGCGAGAAATAAGAATTTCAATGAATTGGAGGTAAATTTTGATTTTGCAAACAACATATTTAAAAGAAAATTTTGATACTGATGCAGTGCTTAACAAGTTGAAAGGAAAAAATGACATATTTGATTATATTAGGGCATAAGTACATAAAACAATCAGTACAAAATCATTCCTTAATTTTTCTAACAACTTATCTAAAATATTAATGTTTCACTATTGCTAGTATTGCAAATTATTGATGATTATGCCTGCAAATTATTCAAAGTAATACAAATTTAATATTTTTAAAATTATATTTTTGATTGTATTTGAATTGTAGCATCATTTACATTTTTTCTTAAAAGAGAAAATTTAAATCATGGTCTGAACGTTTTTCAAGTTTTCATGTTCATTTCCAGAGATGACATTAACTAAAAGATTGGACCTAATAGTAAAAGATTCAATAAAATATGCAAAAAATGAGGCTAAAATGGATTTGTAATCTTTACTAATAATAAAAGCGAAATCATTTCTGTCTGGTGGCTCTCTGCAGGCAGACCATTTAACCTAAAGTTACAAAATTTAGAAGAAATGTACTTTTGAGGGTAAATATGTAAACCTAGGAGCGATTTTTTGACACTTTAATTAGAATCTTAATCAATTAAAAATTAAGCAAAAGGTAAAGGATTTTTTGGCGATACCTTTCAAAAATATCACCTCACCTTAAAATTAAAAAAAAGTTTCTTTTCAATGATTGCAATTTAGATGTTGTCCAGTTCTTTCCCCCTATTTTTAACAAATTTTCAACAATTCTTTTATACATAATTTACAACAGTAATTTTCGTTATTGCAATGAAATTCGAATCGTTTTCATAGTTTATAGAAAAATTTCATTTGGTGTTTCTCTTCCAATGTTGAAAGCTGAGGTAATAACTTAATTGATTTTACTTTCTTTTTTCATTTCATTTATTTTTACTTTCTCGTACACAAAGAGAAAGTTTTGTAATCGTCAAAAAATTCGAACTCGAGATTTTGACGAATCTATACGTCTTAGACCTCCCTGAGTCCGAAAAACACCATTTTGGAATTATGCCTGTCTGTGAACACGATAACTCGAAAACTATTAGAGCTAGAGGGATGAAATTTGGTATGCGATCTTTACTATTCTATCAAATTTTGGACAAAATCCGTCCACGGGAAGTCTGTCTGTCCGTGTACATGTGAAGACCATAATTCAGAAACTTAAATAGCTAGATGGATACAATTTGGTACACAGTTTTATCGTCAGAAATGTAGGTCCGTATCAAATTTTGGACCAAATCCGTCAAAGGGTTGACTGTCTGTCGGTCTATGTAATCGCATGCTTGTAAACGCTATAACTCTTAAATGCAATGACTTAGATAAATGAACTTTCGTATGTAGTCTTGAAACCCTAATTGTAGAATTGTCTCCAATTTCCCTTTAAATCGGTTGAAATTCCATATTCGGTTTCTTCACCTTTGTACGACGCAAAAAAATGGCGCGCGTTTTTATTCTTGTTCGGTTTCCTTACATTCTGTCTTGGCTCACTGCCAAATTCTGATCCAATAAAAGTTAATTAATTCCGTTTGCTCATGGAGTGTTTTTCTTCTAATTTTTCTTTCATTTTTGTTAATCATAGCCATAAACATTTTCCCGATAAGAGTGGCACATTTGATTTATGCTTAGTTTTATTTTGTGTTTGGTAATGCATTTTTTTCTGAGTGGATTTTGCATTATTTTTACTCTAACAAACCGAAAGTAGTTGTTAAAAGTAAAGTTATAATGTAACAAAACTAAAATTAGTGTCAATTGATTCAGTTCTGTTCTTTATGTTTTTTTTTTTATTTCTTAAGCACTCTGCCAATGTGCTTGATATTTTCTTTTACAATTATCGTTAGTAAATTTGTAACAATCAGATCTGAGATATTGTTGGCAAGCTAAGCCTGTCTTAGATGGGTGCAAATCTTTTAGTGACTTACATTAGATAATTGAAATTTGGTATGTGGGTCTTCTAATCTTAATTGTAGATTTGTGCCGAATTTTCGTTTCAATCGGTAGAAAAAAAGGCGTTCAAATTGCATATTTGGTTTTCTTTGCCATACTATGACATAAAAAGAATGCCGCGATCGCTTGACGCGTTTACTGCTGTTTGGCTTATTTTTTCTCCACCTGTGTTAGGGAGTATAAGAGAAAGTTTAGGGGAGACAACTCCCGCTGGTTTTTTGCGAAATCTGTAAACAAAGTTCTCTAAGATAATAAATATATTAAAAAATATATCGCCGAATGATTAAGGTTGCTATTCTTTAATTCTGTTTTATCAGCATGTTTTAATTCAGCTAACATGCTGTAGGATGAAAAATGCACCGCATCATTTTATTATTGAAATCAAACTCAATTTTGCATCAGGAATAAGAAAATGAAGTTGGCACTGAAAACGCAAGATTAGATATTAGATGCCGGGGACAGTATCATCATATGACTTGACTCTATTATGTATGTTCAAGTGCACAAGTGAAAAAACAGGTGCAAGGTTACTAAAGAAACATGGTTTAAATATCCATCAACATTTTAAATTTAAAAATGCTTTCTTAAGAGACCATAAATATCAAATTATGCGTGAGAGATTCAATGGAAATTAAACACACTAAATATTCCCAGTGAACCAGTTGGTAACCAAAGGTGAACAGTTACATATTAAAAGTGACTGGTAAGTTATTGAATTCTTGCACGAATTATTATATTCTATATATTATTGAATATGTAGAATATATTGATTTCCTAACTTCTCATATAGATGAAATTTTCTGCATTCATGTGTACAATGACTGTCAAAATTAAGAAGGCACTGAATATTCGCTTGAAAAAATATTATTTAATAATTACTGAAGCTTAGAAACTTTCATGAATGGTACAGTAACTCCAATTAAAATACATTAGAATACTATTTGAATTTCATTATCTTTGTTCTGAAATTCAGGAATTCCAACACTGAATATACACTCAGCATTAATTTACTGATTATGAAAAGAATTGCTTTCTTTTACAAACTTTTTGGTTTAAGGTTTCAAAAATATAATATAAATGATTTCGATAGTTGTTAAATTCATATGCCAGTCTTATTAAAAGAACATTTGAGTCAATCAGTTTTATTAGAAATTCGTAAAATAAAATATTGTTTTTTTTCGTAAGATTTTAGATATAAAAAAAGAAACATTTTACATACCTGATATAGGGTTTAAATAGCAATTTTGGAAGGTTCATTTTTGGCATGTTAATGGATTTTCCCCATCGAATGAACGTGATTAAGAATCCTCTGAAAAACAAAAAGGAAGAACAAATTAAAAGATCGTTCGCAAGTATCTGTACTTATAAAAGGCAATGTTTGTGTGTGTGTGTGTGTGTGCGTGTGTGTATATGCGCGATATCCAGGCGAATCTATCGCACTTACAGCCATGAAATTTGTCACGCAGGTAGTCGTAATAGTGACTCAATGCACTTCGAAGCCGGAATTTTAAAATTTAATCTAGAAAATTTTTTATTCAATGTTTTGTGTTGTTTTGGGTAATTTTCGGTACATTTACAGCTGTAGTATCTTTTGTAATGATAGTTGAAAAAAAATCAATACACCATCGGATAGAACAAACAATTTTCTTTCTAATGAAATTTATTTTGAGCTTCAAACATAATTTACTGAATTGTAAGAAATTAAAAAAAAATAGTCAGTTTTGCCATCGAAATTTTATTTTTGTTTTTAAATTTGCTGCATCCGACGTTCTAATAACACTATTATTTTCATTTTTTTAGCTTATAACTGGAACGGTTTTGTCGTATTTAAAACAAGAATGGTTAAAATAATTTTCCCGTTTATTTTAAATTAATTTCTTTTGGTCAGTTGAAAGATATTTTTCTTTAGCGAGCTTCCTCACGCGATACTTCTCCGGAGCGTTGCTGGCAATTTCATTGGCTGACGGGGCACAGCACAGGTGACGTCATAAGCTTCAATTGAATGACTTCGATTATTATTTTCGGATTCGATTTTATATTTTGCTTGCTGTATAATAATGATTTTCACGTTGCAATTTTTTAATATTGTTTTGGATTAACGTACTCTGTACTGTTTTCCTACAGTTAAAATGTCATTATTGCGAAAAAAATAAGCGGGAAAATCAATAATGTGTATCTTTTGTTTTAATTTTGTTTTCAGAACTTTTTCATGTCATTGTTGGCGTTTTTTTTTATTTTGCTGAAGTCCTGATTCCACGGGCAACGCCGTGCGCGTACTGCTAGTATTAAATAAGTCTTTTCATGAAGGATTGCGAATATAAGTCACTACAATTTTTATTACATAAAGTATAAAGAAATTACTTTGATATTAATAACTCATACCCATTTCTTCAGAGTTGTAAGAGGCTTAAATATTGGAGACAAAGAACATTAATCGAAACTCGCTTAAATTTAATTCCAAATCATGGTAGATAGTTATACACATATAATTCTAAAGAAATGCTTTGATCAGCATTCAAACTGTTCGAACAGTTTCAAGTCATAATCTATCGGTGCAAGAGTATGAGTTTGAGATCAATTAGATGTTGGAATTAGCCTTCCAGCGGGCGCGCGTTTGCAAGAGACACTTGAATTGTGCATCGTATTACATATTTATACAGGCTCATGGACCTGATATAGCTCTGCTGATCTTCGGGGATCATCCTCATCAACAACAACAACACATATTTATATCGTTATTTTATATATTTAAGTGCAATTTTATTTATAAAATCTTTGTTTACTATTAGGCTAATAAATATAGATAACATAAATAAAAGTTGCCTTTATTTTTGTAAAGCAACACGATATATATATATATATATATATATATATATATATATATATATATATACGATGCACGATATGTCGTAAAATTTGCGTAAGCGCGCCCGCTGGAACGTTAAACTAAAGAGTTATCGATCCATTTTAATAGTTAACTGGTGCAGTTATTGTATTTTTATTTATTGTGCTTCTGTTTTTATCCATGTTTCACTCTCTTTTACATCTGCGATTCTTGTTTAGCTTTATATATTTGAGAAACATTTTGTTCCACTTTCTAAACGTATCCTCAGCTGCATTCTTTACATCCAAATGCGAATACTTAATATGCAATTTGAACAAAAGGTTACACGCCAGTTACGCAAGCCTAGTATACATCTTTCAAGTTTCCTGGGGATTCATTATAGAAACATAAGGCAGTCTACATTCGTGAAACAAAAATGTGATGGCTTAAAAATAAAATAAAATACGTAGAAGACGGTAGGGAACAATTATAAGTTATTCAAAAACACAAAATGGAACGCATATTGACATAAATTATGTATAGTCCGTAGAAATGTATATGCAGAAAGGGGAATATGTTGAAGTTTGAGTAGTTTTATTATCATTGTTGTTTTAGAATTTTCGCTTCATATTTTGTATGTCACGCACATGTTTTCATTCTAAGAATTGGAATAATTTTGAGAAATCTAATTTCTCAAGAAGTGTTTCGTCCATTTTATGGTTATTTAAGACTTCTGTGTCATCGGCAATACAATATTTCAGCCGCTTTTCTTATTCAGAAGGGGCAGAATTGCGTTTTCATTCACATCGCATTTTTTCTGTTTCACGGGCATTCACAGTTTTCACTACATTAGTAAACGCTTGGCAATTTTATGATTTCAGTAAAGTTGGTATTGCATATATATCCTTTGTCAGTATTTGATGGATAATGGAAATTTATGGTTATCATTCGAAATTATGGATCTTTATATTTTGATTACTATGTAACGTTTAATACCAATACTAACCATCAACTTTGCAGGTGCGGTCTGACAGACCGCTAAGGATGGTTTACCCATCACTTCTACTCTATTTTTATTTCAATTGAATGGATTCGTTCGCTTATCATTTTGTGATCTTGAATACACGTGTACGTCTTGAAGTTTCGGCTCCTGCTTTTTTTCATATTCCAGTTATTTGTTTCCGAACGGTCTAGCAGACCTCACCTCCCTGCTTGTGTTCCAATATTGTGAAAGCAATGAAACTTAATCCTCGTAATATCATCCAACCTTCTGATCTCAGAACTTCAAAAACTTCTAAATGAAGTAGGAAGTGAATTCAGTGATATACAGAGTAGATTTTGATGAATGTTCCCATTCTACTAATGCTGCTTTATCCGAATTTGAAGATCGAGAAGTTCAACAAGAAACTCAGCCTTTTTCATGTAAAAATTATTATTTCTGAAAATAGCGTTTTAAGTGGTCACTTGTTGAAACAAAACGAATTGTTAGAACTCCTGACCATAATATCATCCTACTTCCCAGAATTGGCTCATGGCTATTTTCGATAGAATATTGGATATGAGTATTGTAAATTCATACATTTTGTATGAAAGTTATTATGAGTAGAAACCCTGGAAAGAGAATTAGTTATCACAAAATAAGAATAAGAATCACAAAATTCTAAGAGCAAAATCGATAATTGCGAATTACAGTGAAGCGAATTGTAGGAACAGATGCGAAGGTCCATGACAGATTGATAATCCTTGAAGACCAGAAAGTTGGAGGAGAGAAAAATATGTAGTTTATGCCCACGAAAAGAAGAAATAGAAAAATGTATATTTATATTTTTATTGTGAAAAGTCTGGTTTTTTTTTAGAATGCACTGGGAAATTTTGTTATGGATGTGCGCAAGAAACTTAACTTCCGTGTGAAAACAAGTCAGTTTTACCCAATGCAAATTTTTTATATTTTATATAATAGTTAATTTTTACATTATATTATTTTCATCATACATTTATATAATGAAAAATAAATATCATTTGCAAAATAAAAAATATATTTGGTTTTTTAATATTCATATTAATTTTTTTTTGTATTCCGCGAAAAATATATGTAACAAAATAATTTATTTTTCTGCTAATAATATATTTTGTGAAAAAAAAATTTTATATAAAGAGAAATATCTACAGAATATATAAGCAGAATTTCAAACTAGTATTTGTATTAGTAAATTTTATTTGGATTTTTAAAGAATGCGGTCTCGTAGACCGCACCTCCCCAGTTAAGTCCAAAATATTTACCTCCCCAGTTAGGGGCTAATTCTCATACAAATTTGGTGAGTGTTATCCGATACCAAATGACTTTTTGGTGATGAAGCGGAAGGCTGTAAAGATGTAAATGCATGGGGCGTCAATTTTGTTTGTATTTAAATCTTATTTTTATGCCTTCGAGTTTTTATGATTCATTTATTACATTCATAATGTATGGAAGTCTGCGATTTACTTTTAAAAGACTTTTTTTATATTTAAGTATATTTTTAAAAGTAGTGGTTCCTTCATTAAGGCTGCAGAACTGTTATTAGAATCCAATTACTTTAAAATTTAATATTTTTTCGTAACATTCCTTTTTGTAACTCCCTTTTCCTTATTGAGAATTGGATGGTTTTGTACTATTACGGATAATAACCCATTCGATATTCTCATCACGTAATCGTAGTTTGGGTGTGAAAATTGGTTGTAGTTCAGAAAAACATGAAGATAAATGAAAACTAACAGCAAGGACCGCACAGGAACAAAGCTGACTTGACTACTTCGGAAGAACGCTCTATTAGTGCGCATTGCAAAATCAGGTAGAAATAAGGGAAAAGTGATATACACTATATGCCCAAAAGTATCCGGACACTTGCAGATTTTCACATTTTTTAGAATTTCTCCAGAATGGTTTAACTGACTGCCTTGAAACTTCTGACATTTAAAGAATAGACAATAACTCACATTTTACATTGAATATTCGGTCCTGAGGGAAATTAGGGGACCGTCTACAAACTGATGAAGACAAAAACGGTTTTGGCCCACCCCGCTTCATAGAATACTGATAACAAGATGAAACTTTCAGAAATGGTAATGCATAATGTGCATAATATTCACAGGAATTGTCGTAAACACAGTACAGATATTTAGGAAGATATAAAGGTTTTCTTAAAAAATCTCAAATTTTCCCACCTGTTTTTTGCTTATAACATGCAGAGTTTTCTATTATATTATACGAAACTTACAGAACAGATGACAATATGTTAGAAAAACATTTTCTAAAAATTTGGAAAAGAATGTTTGAATACTACAGGAATTATGGGCATTTTTAGTAAATAATGTTTTACTGCGCATGCGCGAAACATAGCATAATTTGTCTTTCAAAACTTTATAGCCAGATATATAGGGCAACTTATATAAAAAAAAATCAGTTCAATATCATGATTATTCAGAAAGATATCGGCATTATAACGAGCAGAATTTTATCTCCTGTCGAAGAGAAGCTAAAAGATGAGGGGTTGTACACAAATTTATATTATTTAAACTAATATCTTTAAATAGTTATATTGAATTGTGTAGTGGTTAGAATTTACTGAATACCCATGAACAAATCTAATATTCGTAACGAATAAAAAAATATATATGTAGAATTATTAAGATATTTTAAGAAAAGAAATTAATTAGGTAAGAAATCGTTTCGCCATAAAAGAAATATATTTAAAAATATCGTTTGGCAGTAAACTTGTAATATGTAATTTGTTAATAATCACGTAAATAATATAACTAAAGTAATAAAATTTTTGTTATTTATAGTGCGTAATTAGCTGGAATTTAAGTTATGCACGTAATTGATAAGTCTTCATGGGTATTCAGCAAATTCTAA
Source organism: Araneus ventricosus (assembly GCA_013235015.1). Lineage (NCBI taxonomy): Eukaryota > Metazoa > Arthropoda > Arachnida > Araneae > Araneidae > Araneus > Araneus ventricosus. The sequence continues at coordinate 83,790 of BGPR01002118.1, forward strand.
CCGTTATACAATTCAATATAATTATTTAAAGATATGTTTAAAAAATATCAATTTGTGTACAACCCATCATCTTTTAGCTTCTCTTCGACAGGAGCTAAAATTCTGCTCGTTATAATGCTGATATCTTTCTGAATAATCATGATATTGAACTGAATTTTTTTATATAAGTTGCCCTATATATCTGGCTATAAAGTTGTGAAAGAAAAATTACGCTATATTTCGCGCATGCGCAGTAAAACATTATTTACTAAAAATGCTCATAATTCCTGTAATATTTAAGATTTCTTTTTTTAATTTTTAGAAAATGTTTTCCTAACATATTGTCACCTTTTCCGTAAGTTTCGTATAATATAACAGAAAACTCTGCATGTTATAAGCAAAAAACAGGTGGGAAAATTTGAGATTTTTTAAGAAAACTTTTATATCTTCCCAAATATTTGTGCTGTGTTTACGAAAATTCCTGTAAATATTATGCACATTATGCATTACTACTTCTGAAAGTTTCATCTTGTTATCAGTATTCTATGAAGCGGGGTGGACCAAAACCGGTTTTGTCTTCATCAGTTTGTAGACGGTCCCCTAATTTCCCTCAGGACCGAATATTCAATGTAAAATGTGAGTTATTGTCTATTCTTTACATGTCCGAAGTTTCAAGGCAGTCAGTTAAACCATTCTGGAGAAATTCTAAAAATTGTGAAAATCTGCAAGTGTCCGGATACTTTTGGGCATATAGTGTACATTCCTCTCGGAGCTCTGAGGTTCCCAACTCAAACCTCATTGTAGGTAAAATTACAATTTGGTACTCTCCTAGCCTCTTCCTATCGTTTGCACCCCCTTTTGTCCTTTCAACTAAATTGCTAAATGAGATTTTAGTTTTAAAAAATCATTACGCAATATTTTATTTCCCCTTGGTTTTCTTCTATAAATCAATTATTCAGGTAAACGCAAGCGGCCCCCGCGCCGAAAGCAAACTACTCATATCTTGCAGTATACTTTTAAACTGACGCTTCACTATTACATAGGCAATGAAGAAAATTATACAGATATCAAATTTTGATAATTTAAGAATGTAGGAATTTTAGTTTAAAAATATTGAAAAGGCGCTTCTTATTTACAGAAGAAGAGAAAGGTTGCATTTAAATTCAAAAGAAATATCTTTTACAGCACCGCACATTTCTGAGTTTGCAAGATGCATTGATTTTACGACTACTCAAAATCCAAGATTCGAATAAGGATTTACGCAGCATCAAGCATTAAGTTATAGTTCAGCAAAGTATTCCGAGACTACCACTTTTGGACGATTTTACACCGGAAAGGGGTGTCAGGCAATGAGTCATAGGAGCGCATTTCCGGAATTCTTTGTTAGTTCACGCTCAGTAAAATGTAAACATCACCCTTCCATTCTTCACTTTCCCCCTATTTTGATGAAAATAACTCTGCCCGGCGCATGCGCAAAAGCGCGGAGGGTTTCCGAATCCGTTTCTATACAATATGTGAGGTTACGCAAGAAATTTATGGCATCTGGGCACAGTCAGTTATTGTGAAATTCTTTTGGTGAAAGGAGTTTTTTTATTATTAACAAATCATGAAAATTAGAAGACAACCATTTTGAAATGCTAACCCCCCTTTCACATTTGGATGCTGATGTCAGAAGGTTCCTCTGTTGGGGAAGAAAGGGTGTGTGTGTGTGTGGGGGGTCAGGATAAGAACTCATTTCAATTTAAACATAAAAGCTTGTATTCAAAGGAATAATTTGATATGCGATATACATGGTATTCATAAAATAATGTGAGGTGTTTGGAGCTCGATTATAAAAATATCGGTTCAGCCAAATATAACCAAATTTAGTGAACCTGCTATCCTTCCCATGAGATTTCAATTTATGCAGAAAACAATTCAAATTTTCGCCAACAACTGCAATATGGCTCTGTACACGCAGATGGGCATGTCAGTTAGCCTAAAGAATTATAGAAATCACAATTTCCGCTACAAATTTTATTTTATTGTAGTTGGTGGCGAATATTGAAACTATTTTTTTTGCATAAATCGAAATCCCATGGTAGGAACAATACGTAGACCAAATTTGGTTACATTTGGCTGAACAGATGTTTTAAAATTGGGATCGAAACACCTCAAGTTAATTTATGAGCACCCTGTACCTTAATGCATTGAAAATAAGTTATTTATATTAAGTTATTGAAAACGATGATAATTCTGTAAAGATATTGAATAAATGAATAGAAAAAGTATTTATGAAAATTACTTACGCAATGAAAAAGTAGTTCTCAACTCCATTAGAACCATTTGCGATCAATGAGAATGAAAACTGCTGCATGTATTCATAATAATTTATTAGACTGCCTGAAAAATAGGAAAATATAGTTTTTTAAATAACTGAAATGAAAAATCCAACCACTTTCTTCTTAATTTACGAGTAGCAAATACATGCCTATCGATTTTAACTTTGTAAATTATCGTACCCAAGTTATAAACAGAAATTAAACATTATTTTTTTATGTTTCATCAACTTATTTCTTAAATAGCTTAAAACATATGCGCAATATTTCGTATCTTTTACTATATAAGAACACTTATTTCCCTTTGATCAGCAGGAAAAAACCACCCATTAGGTATTGTTTAGCAGCAGTTTTAAAGGTTACTTCATAAAAAGGTTTTTGCTTGAAGGCAATAATTCCCAATTCGTATTCATTCATTATATATGGAAGATTCAAAAAGTTAGAATGATAAAAATTTTAATACATGTGGATATTTAAAATAAAGAAAAGTTATTATCCCCTATCATTAATCTTTCATCTGGTTTGTATAAAAGGGTTTTATTTGTTTTCTATTTTAGCAGCTTCCGAGTTTTGATTTATAATCATCGGATTTTGCATTTTTTTCTTTCTTTTTTATCTTATGGTGTTTTATTTCGCAACGCTACTGTTATCTATAAAATAAAAGGCCAGGCGTAACGCTCTAGGAGGAGTTAAAAATAACTCCGCCTCTTTGGTCTGCGTCATTTTCGGAGGAGCAAATCACGATTTCCGTTTTGGCTGGAAAAACTTTAGACAGGTATTTTTTTTTATTAAAGCTAAGCAAAAATAAAAATTAGTTATGGGAACGTAAATTTCACTTATTCATGCTGGACAGGAGTAAAGGTCAATAAGATCTGTTTCATTTCTTTTTTATTTTAGTTGCACCCTCGATAAAAGTAAAATGAAGTTATTTATGAGAACGAAAGTTCGTGGCAATTCATTCATGCCATTTTTTTTATATATATTTGAGCTGAGTCAGCAGTTTTATTTATTTTTTTATTTATGCTGATTCATTACGCTCACTTTAAGGACCAATTGGAAATCAGTGCAGAATACTTTCGTTTTTGTTAAAAGGGTTATTTCTATATATTTCGCATTTAATATTTTTTCCTTAACCGTTCTTATACTGAAAGGCTCCCTTTATTTAATTACCCTAATTTTAATTACGAGTGCATGCTATAGCAAATATTTTGTTTCAGTATTTTTTTAAAATTTTGTATTTGGTAGTGCATTTTTTTCTGTTAGTGGATTTTGCATTATTTTTACTCGGACAAAACGAAAGAAATTGGTTAAAGTAAGGTTATTATTAAATGAAGGTTAGTGTCAATTGATTCATCAGTGCTGTCTGTCATGCTTTTTTTAAATTTCTTAAGTATTCTGCCAATGTACATGAGATTTTCTACTATAACTTTCGTTAGTAAATCTGTGACAGTGAGATTTGAGATATGTTTGGAAGGCTAAAATCTCATCTTAGATGGGCAGAAATCTTCTAGTAAGGTAATAAAAAGACTAGATTTGAAAGGATATTTACATTTGTTGGAGAAAACATTTATTCTTTTTGAGCCGTATTTTTTTCTCAATTATTATTCAAATACGGGCAAGAATAAAAGATATGTATCTGGTGTTTAATTTATCAGTTTGATTTTTTTTTTTTTTTATTCGTTTCTGTTTTTTATTTAGTTTTATTTTTTCTTTTTCAAAACAAAATAGTAAGCTACCCTATTTTAATTTATAAACATTAGAAGTATAATTGTTCATTTTAAAGTCGTTTTAATTATTATACGATTTATTGTTTAAAAGTTTAGAATAAATGTTCTTTTACCAAAATTCTCGCGTTTTCATTCAAACCATACTGTTTTAAGGTAGTAAAAAGGCTAGAATTGAAAGTTTTAATTCAACAAGAGAGGATTCAAGAGAGATTTACGTTTGTTGGGGAAGCTTAGTGATGATATTTGTAAGGAAAAAAAAAATAGAGGCGGGCATATGAAAAAACGTGGATCCTGAGTAGCGGCGGGTTATTAGCTACAGTGAAACCTCTCTGAGCGGCCACCCCTCCGTTCCGAGAAAAATTGGCCGCTCAGAGGGGGTGGCCGGTCTGAAGGGTTTCGTTACATTTACAAGATAATTGCTATAATACATAATATAAACAAGTCTGACACATATTTTTTATTTAAAATGAAGTTTGAGACTTATCTAAAGAGAAAATAGTGCTTTATTTAATAATTTTTTACATTTTTTGAAAAAAGGATACAATTTGTGACTGTTTTAAGTTTTTACCCTTCTCGGAAAAAAACCATTTTTTCAAGTTCGTTTTTCAGTTTAAAAAGTAAATCTCTAGCCGATGCGTTTGTTGAATGGGATGGGCGTACCCACCCGGCGGCCGTTCAGAGGGGTTGGGTGGCCGTTGCTAGGGGTTATTTTAACATTAGATCTATGGGCCGAAACATCCGTGCACGAAAAATTGGCCGCTAAGAAGGGTGGCCGCTATGTAGGAGTGGCCGTTCGAAGAGGTTTCACTGTATAAGATAATTAAAAGGCTAGATTTAAAAGTTTTAATTCCACAATATAGGATTCAAAAGAGATTTACATTTTTTGGGAAAAGTTAGTGACAATATTTGTAGAAAAAATAAACTGGAGGCGGGTATATGAAAATAAGGCAATAAAAAGACTAGATTTGAAAGGATATTTACGTTTGTCGGGCAAAGTAAGCGACAATATTTGTTGAAAAAAATGAAGGAGGGCATATGAAAAAATATGGATCCCGAGGTTTCACATGACCACACTTCTTCTTTCCAACATGGAATGACGCATTATTCGAGATAGTCCGTGCAACGCAGCTAATTTTTCATAAAAACTGAATTTTCTGAAATATTACTCTTCTTTTTATCATGTAAATTAATGAATATATAATTTATGATATATATAGAAAAATCCTTACATATTTTATGGGAAAATCTTGCGGAGAATGTTTGTCTGTGGTAACAAATTAAAAGAACCAAACATACAAATGAAAAAACAGTAATACTTATTTGTACAATCAAAACTAAAATACATGATTATATAAATTATGGTTTACTTTGACAACTTATAATTTACTGCTTAGCAACTACTACTATTTTTTACGAATTCTCATTCTACACTGGCCTCCAAAAGTTAAGGTACAACATGTTTTTCGAAGATCACCATAAAAAAATGGCAGTAATAATAAAATTCATAGTTTATATGAATGATAATAACGAACTTTAAAAAAAGTTATGCAAAAACGATAGCTACCACTTTTATTTTATAGAAAAGAACAGGTATATATGAGTGAGAGAAAAATATGCAAATATCTAGCTTTCGTAATTTCGTGTGTAAATTTTGTTGATTTTCAACTGTTGTTGGCAGTTTCGTTGACAATAGCCAGATACCATCAATCCAACACTCTTGAAAGACACAGTTACAGAGGTGGTGGAATCATGGTTTGGGCAGGGATCTCACTCGGTGGTCACACTGACCTGCATGTGTTCCATGGAGGAACTCTGACTGGTGTGAGATATCGAGATCAGATCCTTGATCCATATGTCCGCCCATATGCCGGTGCTATTGGTAACGATTTCATTCTAATGGATGATAATGCACGACCTCACCGAGCTGTGGTTGTTGAGGACTATCTTGAGGGTCACGGTTTGGAGTGAATGGAATGGCCAGCTCAATCTCCAGACCTGAATCCGATAGAACATCTTTGGGACTATCTTGGCATACAAGTTGCTACTTTAAGTCCTCCTCCAAGGTCGTTAGTTGAACTGGAACAAGGCTTACTCCGTGTCTGATCTTCCCATTTCGGTGTCCGACAACTTAATTGACAGCATGGAAAGTCGATGCCGCCAATGCATTCAAGTTAGGGGTGGACACATTCCTTATAAGAACCCATTTTTGTAATGTTTCTTTGACATTTTACCACATAAAACTGTGATGTATTTTTTTCTCCAAGAATGAACTTTTCCACCAAGAGTGCTTTTTTGTTGTAAATCGTTTTTGCGTTTAACTTATGTAAATTTCTATGTCGCATTCAATAAATAACTGTTTAGTGCACATTTCCTCCAAATTTTGTTGTTTCTACATTCATTCATTTGAAAATTAGACGCAAAGAAACCGGTTGTACCTTAACTTTTGGAGGCCAGTGTATTTTGACTTATAAAAAATGTGTTGCTGAACAACCACTGCTATGTTTAAAACATTAGTAGCATATAAACATAATTAACTTCCAGTAGGTCGTGCAGGATAAAAAAACATGACCTGTGGTAAAAAAATTGACGAATTAATATTCTACAGAATAATTTCCTTTTAGAAGAAAGATACGTACTGTACTTGAAAAAGTAGAGATGATTGTACATGAGGTACGTGTGGCCTAAAACATTGAAAACGATGGTGAGTAGTAAAAGTCCTCTCATTGTTGGCATAGGATGATTGTCTTTGCTGACGTCCATCAACCTCTTTGTACTGCTTATCACAGATATGGACTGAGATACATTTTGTAGTACCCCTGTTGAATGTATAGAAATTAATAAAATAATCTTAGACTTTAAGAATTTTAATGAAATCGGTAACTTAATATAATAACATCTTATCGAGTAGAAATCCC
>BGPR01002118.1:90738-107143 GCA_013235015.1 Araneus ventricosus
AAATCACTCAAATATTATTTATCAAGTTATATTTATTTATTTTGTTATATTTAGTTATACTCATTATTTAACAAATTATATTTATTACCTATTTTGGACAATTTAGTGTAAGAAATTGACTGTATTTTGACGGCCCAGTTCAGAAAGGCAACAGTTAAAAATTCGAAGTTTTGAGAGTTGACATTTTTAATAACTTGCATCACTAATTCAAGTCAAGTGTTGCAATGAAAATTCTTCTTTATGTAACTCCAATCTGAAACTCCTCAACTGAATATGCTGAGTTCGGAGTTGCTGCTTTTTATATTATAGTGCAACCTCGGTTAACCGAACTAAAGGAGGGAAAGCCGTTTCGGATAAAGATGTTTCGGTTAAGCCATGAAAATCTACTACTATTTTGCATCTAACTAGAGTATGTAATTCTTTAATGCTTTGAGTGTAAAAGAATTCAAAACTCTCTTTGTAGGCTGCACTTACGTTCTTTATCAAAGTTAACACATTTTTGACCGGAGACGTCATATGACGTCTTTTGATAACCGTACGTTGCTGACCGGGAACGCCATATGACGTCTTTTGATTACCATACGTTGTGAACCAGGAACCTCATATGACGTCTTTCGATAACCGAACATAATTGAACTGAGTATTATACATTTTAATTGTGGTTATCGTTCATTTATCGTATGCTTTTGTTATATTTTCAATTGCTTACGAAATGGTGTACTCATGCACTTTTTTACAACAATTCTAACGGTAAATATATTTGTGGAAAATATTTATTCGAGTTTAACCCATGCTCTGCCTCATCACAAGAAGGCGCTCTCCACCGTATGAGAATTAATCTCGAACTATGGTTGGGAGCGTCGGTTTTTGTATTGTTTGGAGTAGGCTTGAAGAAATGTAGTTCGTTTTCAGGTCGATTTAACGACCATAGTTATTTATAGATGTTTTTTATTAAATGTTATTTTTAAATGCAACTGTGTAGTTTTTACGAGTGTCAGTGTCGTTTCCTAGCACCCTTAGTTTAGATTTAGTTTAGCTTCGGAAGTTTTATTTCAATATTATTGAGAAACTCTCAGTTTGTGGAAAGACGTCGTAAGTTCAAGTTGCTTATATTCCATCATATGCGGATTCTTTCTTATTCACTTTTAGGAAAAATCGCCGGCACCACGCATCAGTTTCTACAAAAACCCCCGGTCAACAATGTGTTAGCTCTTCGTCAGGCTCAATATTCGCACCGGTGAGTTCGGGAGTAATGCGCCTGGCAGGCACAGGCACACAGTATCGTAATTGATATTGTTAATACCCATTCATTTTAATTTTAACATTTTAAAATTTTAATTTTAACATTTTAAAATTAATCACTGACCTTATTTGGGAGATTTAAAAGAAAAAAAATGAAATCGTTGCAAGGAAATAATCTCCTCAATACAGTACGTGTTTTTTGGATTGGCGATTTCAGAGACATCTCGAATAACCCTAGTTTCGGTTTACCCGAGTTCGATTAACTGTATATATAGGAGTTTAAGTTATCCTTAAAATGTGTATAACCTAAAATTAAATTAAATTGTTGTATTTTGAACTGGTCTGTCGATTTTATTCACAAGATTTTGGAATTGAGAATCCGGTTTTCAGTACAAGTTTTAAATCCACCCTATTTTCTATGATTTTTGTTGAATTTTGCTCGCCTTTTAATTATTTAAAAAATATTCAATGCAAAAATACCTTTTCTTATATGCGTTTCAATATGATTATCTTTTAAAGGTTGCTATTTTATTTTTATATTAGTAGAATGTATTTTTTCTGATTTCGGTTTCAATAATTACTTTTTTTCTAATCTGTTTTGGTATTTAATCAGATATTCGCACTTCATTGTGAATTATTATGTGTTTTCCTTAGAGAATACACTCTTCATGTTGAGAATTACTGATATGTTGGGATGAGGAAATTGAAAGTTTTTTTAAAGTCAAACCAATTTTTATGGCGATTATATCTTCTAAACTAGGGCGCAATAAAAGTTTTTGTAGACACAGATTGATTAAATAAAACTAAGAACGAAAAGGTTTTAAAACTTTTGAATTCGAAACTCGTATTGTAAAAATTACTGCACTCAGCTTTTTTTAACTCCTTTTGTCTTTCATATATGTTCTTACTTCACTTACGTTATTTTCGTTTTAAAAATGCGTTTTTGAACGAAACCATTATATTATATAAAAGTTGCATTTGGTCATGGCAAACACACCTTTTGGTTTTGACAGGTTTGATTACCCGTAACATGAGAGAATCAATTAATCATAATATTCTGAAAAGGGTTACAAGAAATAAAATTGAGTTTTCATGACTTACTTTGTACTTTGGATAACGAGTTGATGCCGAACTTATCGAAATAAAGCTCTAGGGCAGTTCCCAACAGCACGGTTAACACGATAGCTGATAGTACAATACTGTTTTTGAAACCCACAGGAAAGCATCAGTTTTCATTTTTCATGGAAAGAAAAAAGACATATATTAATATTATTCGTTGTTCTGATTGATTCGCACTTTCGTTTTAATTATAACAAAAGTAATAAGTAGAAAATGTGGGACAAAGGATGAAATAACTGGCTGAAACAATCCTCCACACTAATATTGTTTTGAATTAAAAATTATTATTTCCATATTTTAGCTAATTATTTTCTTCAAGCCAGCTGTTTTATCCCCTTTTCTGCCTTTTAATTGTCTTTTTCCTTTCGTTTGATTTAATCCATCTGAAATTGGCATTACACGCTATGTCACTTCTTTATCACTTTTCACAAACTTTAATCACTTCAATTCCTACAGATTAAATATTAATTGGTTTCCTTTATCACAATTAAAATCGGTGGTTTACTGTGTTATGAAGTTGATATTAATTAAGACAATAAAAATATAAATTAATACAGAAGTGTTTTGCCAGGTAATTTTGTTCTATTAACACTCTTAAAAATAATAAAATGGGTGCAAGTTAGTAAAATACAAGATCTGATTAAGTCACTCTGAGAGGTGAAGCGGAAATTTTCTATAATTTTAACTTTGAAGTAGTTTCACGTCAATAGAAAAATTCAAGAAATGATCCTCGAAATGGAGAGAGTAGCCTCAGCGATTTCTTAAATGTTGTTTAAAAAGGGATTTTAAGTTACCTCGATTTGGTTAAGATGTTTTTGGCTAAATGTCTACTGTAAATTCTTTCTCTAAACACGAAGTAAAAAAATAATAGTTTTTTTTTGTACATTTCATTTTCTTTCATTCCATAATTTTTATTTAAGGACAGAAGCATCATGTAGCACAAATAACTTTTCAGTGAATCATATTTTAAATTGTGGCTTTCAAGCTTTGTCAGTCCATTTATTTTTTCTTTCCATTTCATGGCAAAAAGAACTTATACTAGTATAAAAACATTCCGATACCCCATAAGTTTCTGAACTCAAAACCGGCCATTCACTTGAAGTACAGCTATGCCATTTGTCCTAAACCGTTTTTTTTCCAGATATTTGAATCGAAAAATACAGGCACGCCATTTACTTGTATATAAAAGGACGAAAAGGACTAACTCCGAACGAAGGTGATGGGGAGCGATCTTCTTTCCCTCTCTACGCTTGTCAATCGCTCTTCTATTTTCCCCAGTCAGCAGATTTTCATTTTTGCCCTCAAAGGGAGGCTTCAATCTACGCAAGGCATTGTTCTTTGCGCTAGCCTCTTTCAGGGTCCCTTTTAAGCGAGACTTTAAACTCCAGCATTTACATTCTTATTTCAGTCCAGACGGAATTGCAACCACCACAAGCCCTTTGGCTGATTTCCATAGATTTTTATGGCTTTTTCCTACTCGCGTTCCAAAATATCCAGTTTATCTGTGAAGTGAATGGCCGTCTTAATAACTGTTGATGTCATCGCTCTATTCTATAGAAACAACCGCAACATGCAGATTCAACTTTATTACGGCGTTCTTTATGGCTAGCATAATGCATTAGAGTGTTTCCGTAGATTTAAATACTTGGCGTGCATAGCCAAGCGTTGCTCTTGGGGTCTTCTCAATTTACGACCGAGTTGCGTTCCGACTGACAAGTCGTAAGCCAAACTATTTGAAAGTCAGATTTATATTTTTCGACACTATTTTCCTTCCAACGGGATATAAAAATTACACATAAAACACCAAAATTCTATCTATGTACGCGTAATTGTTGTATATAACGTGAAAAATACATAATATGTGTACTCTGTTGTACTTACTTTTGGAAAAAAGGCAGCCTAAAATTGTTTTATTTTGAAATTTATTTTTTATGGTCATACGTGCCGATGATTGTAAGTCGAAGAGAAGGTGTATATTGAATACAATAAATGCAGAGAATAAGAGAACTCTATAAAAGATTCGACTTAAATTTAAAATATTAGTCTTCTTAAATCTATTTTCTGATCTGAATATTTATGTAATTCTGCTTCAGGTGAAAGAGTTGAATTTTAACAGAATGATAGCATTGTTGTGGTTCCTTCTTTTTGTATAGAGACAAAGATAATGATAATTATTACGCTAAATATGTTGGAAAATCAATTGAATTTGTAAAACATTTAGTGCAAATTATTCATAATATTTTTTTATGAAAAATATTTCAAAATTGTGCTTTAAACTTGACAAAAAGACCAGAGAAATTTTTTAAAGTAATATTATGACAAGAAGAGAATAGTTTTGAAAGGGGGGTGGGATACCACTTCCATGTATAATTCTTGTTAATTTTACATTTCTAAAATTCCATTTTCTCTCAGCGGAAACTAATGGTAATTTTTTAAACATTTTCAAGTTACTGTCTTGAAGTTTGTTTCATCTCTATATTATTATATCGAAGAACGAATATTTTCTATTTAAGATGCTGTAACTCTGCTTTTGCGGAAGCGATATTAGTTTTTTCTAGTAAATTCGTGCGAAAATTGAATGTATTCTTTAGCAACGGATTCAGAAACCGTCCGCGATTTTGCGCATGCGCAGGCCGAGGTTATTTTCATCAAAATAAGGGGAAAGTGAAGAATGGAAGGGCGATATTTACATTTTACTGCGTCATCTAATAAAGAACCCCGGAAATGCGGTCATATGACTCATTGCCTGACACCCCTTTCCGGTGTAAAATCGTCCAAAAGTGGTAGTCTCGGAATCCGTTGCTGAACAGTACTGACAATCAAAAGAAGTGGCGAGATTTATCTGTGAATTTTCATTGACTTCCGGTTCATTGGTTTCACTGACCTTTTAATCTACATAATCAATGCTTAATATAAGCAGATTGATCAGTGGTTTGTGTTGTACAATATGAAAATATTCATGCAAAACTATTTTATAAAATGCTGAACATATTTGAGCGCAGTTATGAATTGGGAACCAACGGCCATTTAGTGGATTTCGAGCTCACTAATTTAACTTTGATATAAGCGTAAACAGCTTGTTATTCAAAACTGAAAAAAGATGACAAGTTGTACAGCTAACTATTAAAATTGATATTGGAATATTGCAGTATTTGAATTTTTTATGTAATATTTTAAGAAAATGGTTGCATCTTAAAATTTCCACAACGGAATTGTGAACTCACGTTAGTTTGTGTTTTTGAAATCCTTTCTTAGAAGTTGAGTGTTTCCAGTTAAAAATGAGAAGTTTAACTAGTGAAAAATTCTACGAAGCTAGTTTATGATTATTATTTTTATTTCATTTCAAAAATGATTTAAATTTTTAAAAATCTATTTCTATTCTTATAATCTACAGACAATTAAGTTTTTCCTTAAAGAAAGTGAAGTTATGGAATGCTTTTACCTTAATAAAAATGACAAGTCGTTTACTTTTCGGTCATGTAATCTTCCAATTCATGTAAGAAGCAAACAACACTTTCTAAAGTGGCAGATTTCATTTGACCTTTTCTGTCACTTAATTGCTCGTACGAGGACATTTATTCTGTATCATTAACATCATAATCGTTGTGTAAATATTCAACACTTAAAAATATGTGCACTGAGAAAGATTAGTTGTTGTCCTCTAATTAGACACGCGCTTTAGAATGGACTTTTCCTTGTATTTTTTTCGATTTATGACAACTATCGGGGATAATTTCCTTAGATAATTTTTTTCTCTTTCAGCGTATGCAAATGATATGCAAATAGGTGCCCGTAAGTGTGTAGTGGCAATGATGAATGTCTACAAGCCATGAAAAAGTTTGCAAATAAAAGATTGAAGTATGAAGATGAAACTTCTCATATTCTAGACAAAGCACAATACGTATAAGTGGGAGAAGAACTTCCAGAATGCATTAAAAGCATCTTGAGTGAACTGTAAATTAATGATTGAGTTGATTTAATGTAGGAAAAGAACTAAAATTGGTTTGGTTTTCTCTCTCTTTTGGTTTAAATAATTGAGCTAGTACTCCACGAGGTAAGAAATGTGTTAAAGAAGTAAGTACTGACGACAAAAAATAGGGATATGTGACAATAAATTTGCGATAGGAAAAATGACACTACAAACTTTCAAAGCAAAGCTCGCAAATACAAATCAAGATTAAATTATAATATATGATTGCAAATATTTTTCCTTTATATGCTAGACGGCTAAATTTTGCAGTTAGCTGTGTGCTCAAACCTTTTATCAATATATTCACTCTTGATAACTGCGATGGTCTCTCTCATATATGCGTTTGAGGAACGGCATTTTCAAAGATTTTGTTTACGAGATCGCTAATTTAGAAATCGAGTAGATATCCATTTATGGTCTTTCACAAGTTGAAACAATGACAAATAAATCGAATTTCTGTTCGAGCTCATCATTATATCTTTATCTTTAATTTTCCTATATGCTTCTTAACATCCATTCTACTAGTAATGATGAGTATTTTCCAGTGTTATCATGCATTGGTTTTGGGTCTATTATTACGAATATCATTTTGCTTCACTTTGTATTACTTATTTACTAATCACATTATTTTTATCAAACTCAGATTCTGTTGAATCTTTGCTTAAAAAGATATTTCGATTCATATTACAAAATCATTCAAACCTTTTTTTTATATATATATATATATTAAATTTAATATTTGAGTTCTGTGTAAGGCGATCCAAGTTAAATATTGGAGAAATTGTACGTTATTTAACCTAACGTTTATGAGATATTTTTACGAAAATATGAAAAACCATGAAAAAAAAGCTTAGGAAATCTTCTATAGCGTAAATTTTCAAGATTGCTATTGGAATTCGGTTATCTGGACAATCACTGACTTTGGATGTGTGCGTAAACTTGACAATTGTTTCATTGTATACCATTCTAACGATTCTTCATGGTGATTGTGTCCAAATATATGGAATTTAATTCAAGGGTACTGATTAAAATACTAAAGCACAAATTTGCTTATCTTAGAAATACAAAACATTAATTAGATTTTTATGCCGCTTTGAAATTTCTATTATAATGCAAAATGAAAAATACAAATATTAGAAGGAAGAAGAGAATAAATAGCTCAGAAGGAAAAGAAAAGTTTCAAGGAATCAGCCACTAAATGTGTTCACATTCAGCTTCGTCCTACTTCTAAATTTATACTACTGAATATCGGTATCACTAAACAGTGATACCGATCTTCCATCCAGGTCCGTCTAAAAGTATAAGAATTTTTTAGAAAGGCTATTAGTGAAATGTTAGTATGATTCTAACGCTGGTGAAATCTTGCTTTTTTCGTCAAAACTCGTCAACTGTCTTTAAGCCGGTTCCCTTAATTTTTAGTTTCTCGTATACTAAGTATCCAGAGGGAAAGTATTGTAATCGTCAAAAAATTCGAACTCGAGATTTTGATTAATCTCCATGTTTTAGACCTCCCTGAGTCCGAAAAACACAATTTTGGAATTATGTCTGTCTGTCTGAGTGTGAACAAGATAACTCGAACTCTATTAGAATAAGAGCGATGAAATTTGGAATGTGATCTTTACACATAATTTGTAGATTTTTATAAAATTTTAGACAAAATCCGTCAAAGGGAAGTCCGTCTATCTGTCAGTGTTCACGTCTTCACAGAAACTTAAATAGCTAGATAGATAAAATTTGGTACACAGTTTTATCATCAAGAATGTAAGTCTGTATCAATTTTAAGACCAAATCCGTCAAAGGGTTGAATGTGTGTTGGCCTGTATAATCGCATACTTGTTAACAAGATAACTTCTGAAACTCTATGAATTAGATAAATAAAAATTAGTATTAAGTCTGCTAACATTAATTGTAAATCCGTGCCCGATTTTCGTTTCATTCGGTTGAAAAAAAGGAGTTCAAATTGCGTATTCGGTTTCTTCGCAATCGTACGATACGAAAAAAAGGCACGAACAATACGCGCGCTTCCCCCTCCTGGGGTGTTAGGGAATCGTCCATGTTACTGCCGCTCTATGTATTTTTTCCCCCACCCGCGTTAGGGCGGATAAGAGAAAGTTTTGGTGAGACCACTCCCGCTGGTTCTTTAAAGAATGGATTGTTTCATATTCTCAATATTTAGGCTGCGATGGTTGTTTACTACTGGTATGAACACCATAGTAAAACATTACGAATTATCTGATTCACGATTTCGCAATACTTGTAGGGATACAGTAACCAATCGGACAATAATAATAATATAATGAAGCATCTACAGTTTTGACAGACTCTATTTGCCATTTTTATCTTTCAATAAAATTTTCATGCTATGAAGCGTTGGAAATTTTGGTAATTTTCTTTCTGAAATGCTACGCCATGCTCCATTTTATATTTGCTTTTCACCCCTTGTTTTCAATATTAGACTTGATAATATTTACCTTACTATAAAAAAGTGTCTAGCACATCGGGAAAAATATTTGGTACTCGATAATTTCTGTTGAACCGTTACCGTACGGCCTTGATATAACGACTTAGAAGGTTGGAAGAGACGGAAATAACACGTTTTCTACCTCGTGGACTACAAACGAAGTTGCATTCTATGACCTCGCGAATGGTTTGCTATCTAGACACTAATATTAGTCTTACTAGCTGAGCAAATTATATATTTCCGAGCACTGAGATGCATTTCAGTATGTTGATAAAAAAAAAACTCAAAGAAGAGAATAAACCGAATACGACTGAAAGAAACGCAGTCGTTTTAAAACTATTAGCTCATTTCTTTCCTGTGTCTAGTATGACCAATAAGTTAATTGATGTGAAACGTAGGATGACTTGTTACTATGGGTTTTTTTTCAAATCATACTTCATATGCTACTTACGTGATGATGGCTTGTTCGGTTCTAAACTCGATCTTTGTTTGCTCTTGGCAATGGAGAACTTTCAGTGGAAATCCTACTTGTCTCGAAACTGCAAAAGTGTATGAAAATTTGTAACAAAATTAAGCAAGCACTGAATGATTAGAGTTTTTTAAAGCTAAGAAATGTAATTGGGTAAAAAGAACCAGACATTCAAAGAATTCATGTTATATGCAAATTTTAAGGAACCTTTCTCAAAGATTTAAAAAGTTGATTTTTATAAAGTAATTCGAGAATTGCCACGATGAAATTTGAAATGATCTTGTTCACGTGAAATAAAACCCTTTCCTAAAACTAAAGAATGTTTTAGAATAAAGTATTATAACAAATTAAGTTAAGGCATTCTTAAAAGTCTAAAATTAAGTCTAGCATTCCCCGGCATACGTTTCTGCTTTGTCTTTAAGTGCAAGCCGCTATATCGAGAAGCAGCAGAATTACATTGATACTGGCAGTGATAACAAACAACCGTGGCCAACTTGCACGTAAAATAAATCTGGATGGTGAAATTTCTGTATTTATTTCGAACTTCTCTTTTCTACTAAATTACCTCCCAACCTGATCTATCGATAGCTAATGAAATTAACTCCACAGTTACATCTTTGTCGGGTTGGCAGATAATTTTGTTTGGAAATACTGACAGCTGTTTAAGGACAAGCGATGTATTTTGATTAATTATATAACTGATATCGTTAAATATTTCATATAATTAGATACATTTAATAAGCGTTCAGATTTTAGATCAATTTCGGAGATTTAGTTTCAGATTCATAGACAGTATTCGATAAATAGACTACACAGGCCATTTATATTTTAAGCAGATTGAATTTATTATTCAGTCTGGCAGCTTTTGACATTTCGAGACAGCCGCAACCCGTGAAAAACCGAAAGAAACATTTTGGTTTTCATTTTTTCAACAAAAATTTTTCAAAAATTTATTAAAAAGTATTTTTTGACTTTCATTTCTTGAATAAAACATGAGAAAAATACTTTAAACAATCTTATTTTGTTTTAAGTATGGTTTATGGTTAAAAAACAGTTCGTTATCAACTGAAAACCCTGGGCTTTATTTCTGAAAAAAATTTCCTTGGTAAAATTTTATAATATTAAACACAGATGAATTTTAATAAGTAATAATACTGATAAGGAACTTTAATCAACATTGTAGAATAAAATAAGGTATTTTCAAGCATACAAATAAAGCAAAAAAGATGCAGCTTCAATTAAAAAACATCAATTTTTTTTTTTTTTTTATCAGCACTCAGGCTGCCATCTATATGTTGTAAATAGATTGAATAACATTTTCAGTATGTATCCTACTGGCAACAACAGACATTAGAGCTTCAGTCTTATTCTCAATATTTTAGAAGACAAAATTGGGTATGTTGATTAAAGGAAACATTGGTCATTTAAGGATTAATGAATAAAATGGTCTGAAATCATTCTGTTAAGTAAACTTTCCAGTCAAATTCTATATAATTGAAATTTACGTATTTTTACTCAGTTTTATTTTTATACTTTTTCTAGAATTTTACACAGCATTTAAGATGGGAAAACAAAATGAACTTGGTTTTGGTTTGCATTCTCAAGAGAAATTCATTCCATGATTGTTTTGGCTTAGATTGTTCATACTTGTAAACACCTAACCTGCACATGTCTGTAACACAAAGCCGAAATTTTATATCTATTAGTTGAAATCGGAGTAATCCATTAATTATTTTGAAACTACCCAAGTAAACAAAGGACATATTCAATAATTTTTCTCTCCAAGAAATTATTCCCCCAAGGAAACATTAATGATATTTTATATTCCAAAGGTATATACGGAAATTAGTTACTTTATCTTCGAAATTAATTTGTCATATTTTGATGAAGATCTGTTTTTCCTCCATAACTTATATCTTTTGGATTTCCCATCTCATGATCTTTCTTCAAGCTTTCTGTTATCATTCGACGTATTTAATCTGCCTTTCTAATTTTTTAATTTGACCATCCATCTTCAGGGAATTGCTTCGATTTCCATCTTCTGTATATAAGTTTTTTAGCTTTGTTTAGTCGTAGACTTATTAATTTAATCGAATATCTTTGTTAGAATTTGCATATTATTCCAATTTTTCTCACGTACTGTTATGTAATAAAGGAATCTTTTTTAAAAAAGATGGGATTTTCATTTCAATTTAATTTGAAGAAACTTCCTTGTGAAAATCTTCTAACCTACAAATAATTAACGAGAGATTATATGTAAATAATATTTTTTTGCTGAAAATGTGATTGTGAAAGAGTAAGCCTAATTATATTTCTAATAATTAGTAATAATTATATTCTGTCAAAAAATTCTTATTTAAATATTTCTCTCAATTTTTATTCTCAAATTCATACCAGCACCTAATGCATGAACCCAAATATGTCATTTTATGCACTGTGTCACTTCCTCTTCTCCCTTATTTCCTTCACAAACGATACGTATCCTAAGTTTTCATACTTTTTGATCCAGGATTCGATGGTTTTTGTGTCTTTTTATTGTTTATTGATTTGACTTGTTGCAGCTCCAATTTATGAGGACTGCTAGTGATGAAAAACTGCTTTTTGAGCTATTCCTGCAGTTTAAGATAATAATCCCATTGATTTAAATGGTCCAATTTAGGCAAATGTTTGTGGTCCAACCTTTGCACAGCAACAAAATGTTCTCCTCACTTTATTTCTAAACTATTTTAATAAAATGATTACTGTAAATTGTAGCCAAACAAATTTCTTATCTGAGGATGTAACAATATGTTTTCCCTGTTTAATTTAAAACAGCGTAAGGTCTTTAGGTCTTTTTGTCTTTTGTTAAAGTAATTAAGGGATCATACCTAAATCTAAATATTTAACACACTCTAACTGTAACCACGTAGCGCTTTCTTTCAAAAAGGACTTCTTATATCTCATTTACATCATTATAACATAAATTGCTTATTTTATGGCCCAAATATTTACTATAATTGAATTTATGATACAGGTGAAATTTAGGTGCAAGTCCAAATTCGGCAGTTTAGGTGCATTCTTGGATATTTTATTAATTTCCCTGAGGATATTTTATTATTTTTTTTAGAGTTTTCCTTTATAAATATGAATTAAATCACCATTTTTTTGTCAAAAAGGCGAGTGATTTGAAACAACACATAAAAGTCCCAAAATCTAATTTTTTTAAATTTTGAAAATGTATTTAAATGAAAAATATAAAATGCATGTTGAATTTTCGAAATAAGTAACTTGTATTAGGAATTTATGGCGTTTAATGAAGCCCCCCCCCCAAACAAGAAAATATAGCATGAATCTCAAAATACACTATTCACATTGAGATTACCATCTTATTTTTAGGCATTTTTTGCCGAGGAAAATCAAAAAATCATGTAAGTATATTGCTATTAAAAACAGAGTGTACGAAAATATTTACATAAAAATTCGTTTTCATATATTCCCTTGAAAATTCCGCGAAAGATAAACACAAAATTAAATCTCGTTATTAATGTGTCTACTTTATATAGGATTTTATGTAAATTGACTTGTTTCATGTTTGTAACGATGGAATTTTGCAATCGACTTTTTACTCACTACCAAATTTCATTTGCAAAAAATCACAGAGACTCAGGAGCCAAGGCTGTATATACTGATGGATCTCAAACGGACGAAGGCACTGGTAGCGCATATTGCATTCCCGAAAACTATGGAATAATAGCCTCATGGCAGGGTAAGCTTGATCACAGCAATTCGGTTTTCCAAGCTAAAATCCTTGCAATTAAAATGGCAATTGAAGCAGCTTCTTCCCTTCATAGACCAATGAAAATTTGGACAGACAATTTGTCAAGTTTGATGACCATACTTAATCCTAAATCCCACCATAGTATTCTCCGAGAGATTCAAACCCTTTTGCTCTCTCATAAACACATTCACCTGAGATGGCTTGAAGCCCACGTCGGTTATTTAGGCAACGAATGCGCAGACCAATTAGCCAAAGAAGCCATCACAAAAGGCGACCCTTTCTTTCTACCTAAGACACTTTCCAACCTGAAATCTGAGATTATGTCAGCTGCTTTAAGCATCTGGCAAGACAACCGGTATAACGGAGAAACTGGCCGCAGTACACACGATATAGTGCATAGGGTCTCAAACAAGTCTGTAGGATGGAATAGAGAAGAGCTAATGTTCGTTACAGGACAAGGGCCCTTTCCTTCATACCTTCATCACTTCAATCTTCGAACACATGACAACTGCTCGTGCGGAGAAAAAGGAGATCCAATGCACTATGCCACAAAATGTCGGTTTACACTCTCCTGGCATTTCCAAACTCCTACAGTGTCACTTAAATTACAGTGGGTGAAAAACATTCTCACGAATAACTTATCAAGAATCCGATTTCGACTCCTAACGCGTTTCATATGTGATGAGAACAATCTCATTGTAGAAGATAATCATTGAGCACGCATCCACCCAGACTGACACACACTTCCGGCTACTTATGACATTTTTTTTCTCTCTATGTATTTATATTTTTTTCCTCATTTGTTCTGTTTTCTATGTTGTTCTGTCCAGTGTATGTTTCTTTTTCATTATTATTTGTTTTTGTCCTTTCTTAAAAAATAAAATTCACCTCCATCCATCCAAACCGGAAAGGAGCCAAATGGCTCTAAACACGGGGATGCAGGTGGTGTAATGTAATGTAATATGGTAGAATTTCGAAATTTGTATATCTCGATGACAACAAACTATTTTAATATTTTTAGGATTTAAATATCAGATAGTGGATGAATTTAGTTAAATTTTGATACCTCATCAGTAGCGCCATCTGATAGTTAATTTGAGAAAAATATTTATTTCGAAATACTATAATATTTATTGCAAGTTGAAAACTGAAAAGTAGAAAATAGTTAAAATAAAAAAAATTGCCTAGCTATTAGAATATTTATAAAAGTCCGTTTTAAAGGACTGTTTTTACTAAATTCGTTATTTAATTCCGGTAAGAATGATTCAAGTACTTTAGAAGCAAGATAGATATGATTTTGAATAAAGAAGTAGTATATAAAAAACTGCAGTAATGATAATGGTTTTAATATAGAAATGCACTTACTGGTCGTTGTAATACTGCTGAGATCATCAACGTCACACATCGAAGGAATGCAAACACCGAAGCGGAATGCTGCTGATTTCATATAGTGGCCGTATTTCAACAATAGACTCAGGAACTGGAAGAAATTATTAGAAGAAATGAGTAATTATTATCGAATTTAATTTATGCAAAACAGTGAAATTCAGCAATAAAATTTTTTCCCACGAGTAGTTAACTTGACAGTGAAGAGAACGCTAAACGATTTTAGGTCTTAAAAGCCCGATTTTTTAAAAAAAATATTTTAAAATGCTTCTTGACTTTCATTTTTTGAATAAAACATGGGAAAAATACTTTAAAAAATCCTATTTTGTTTTAAGTATGGTTTATGACTAAATAATAGTTTGACGACAATAGTTATATGACAAACGACGTGAAGATGAATGAACTCCATTATAACAGCTCTTATTGAAAAATTTCGCCCAACTGATATTTTGTCATGAACAAATACCCTGACAATACTTTTAAAGCTACAAAACTTGGAACAGAAATTATCTTACCGTTTTGGAAGTTCCAATAGATGTGTTAAACTTTTTCAGTGGAATAGCACTCTCATATTCGTCAATGGCATCCAACAGTCCTTTTGGAAGCTTGCATTCCACGGTGCAGTATTTTCCGCGGAAGAACTCACGCTCTTCAGGTGGGGTACTCCAAGACATCATCCCTTTCCTGCTGACTCTCACGTTTATACACTCGTCGAAGTCACCTAGCGACATAGTGGTGCCCTGGAAGACTCCACTGGGAGGTTTACCTGTCGCATCTACCACTGAAATAAGAATAGATGTCATTTAACATGCGGATAAAATACATACTGCTGCTTGAGAATTTTACTTGGTTTATAGCAGTCATTTGTTTGAATCTTCAGTTTTATCTATCAGCTTTAAAAAACAACACTTGATTATGTTCAGAAATTTCAACTGGAAATTAATTTCAATAATTCCAAATTATTAAAACTATTACAAAATATTAAAATTTATTATTACAAAAATAACAATTATTTTTAACAACTTGCAAAATTCAAATTTTGTTGATATAACTGAATCATCAAAATGGGTGAAACAGCTGTCAGGCGAAGGCGGCTGCTGAATCATACAATTTGATGTCATATAATTCAAGAACCTATATAATTTATATTATTTTTTATCTTTACTTCTATTGAGTAACATTTATGTTTATTAATTGTTAATTTAAAACAAATGTACAGCTCATCGCAAATCAGTGGCGTAACTAGGGTGGGGCAGGTAAGTGCCCTGGGCCAAGGGCGCCCATATGATAGTTTGTA
Organism: Araneus ventricosus; assembly: GCA_013235015.1. Classification (NCBI taxonomy): domain Eukaryota; kingdom Metazoa; phylum Arthropoda; class Arachnida; order Araneae; family Araneidae; genus Araneus; species Araneus ventricosus. Next base: position 106,440 of record BGPR01002118.1, read on the forward strand.
GGGGGGGCCTAGACCTGAGGGTATGGAGTTTTTTTAATATTTTGGAAGACGAATGGAGACTTGTAAGTAGCCATAAAAAAGTTCCAGTTCCGACCCTGTTAAAAATTTTGTCTTGTTACTAAAATACTAGGCCAAGGTACTCATACTCTATAAAAAAAGACTAACACGTTATTTTAACTACTTTATTGAAACCAGTGAATATTTAGCATCACAAATGCAGGAACAAAGTCCTTATACTTTAATACAGAAAACAAACTAAAAATGTACATCTCACAAGATTTTACACTGGTATTGATATAAAAAGCAAACTGTAAAGTAAATTAGTATGGATAGGTTAAGTTTATGGATTTGTCTCTAATAATTATCTGAAAAAGTAAACTTTAAATTTCTTTTCTTCCTGCCGAACAAGTCAATCACTTTGTCTTCGAAACCAGGGTTTTTCGCTCTTTTCCGCAGACAAATTCAAAATTTCAACTCGCTTTTTACGTTTTAGACCTTCCTGAACATTAATTCTTTTTCAACTTTTAAATCATTTTCTTGAAAGAAAAATACATGACTACACTATATTTTTTCCTTTCCCTGAGGACTAGGGGGGCGGGTGCGTCGGCCCCACCTTGCCCCCGGGCATGGGCGCCATTACCAGTGGGCGCAAAATTGAGGAATCAATTAGTTACATATAAAAGAAAAGTACGTTTTTTAAAAAA
>BGPR01002118.1:107153-123948 GCA_013235015.1 Araneus ventricosus
AGCATTCTCTGTGCGAGTCTTCAGTTCGTTGACTGCTGCACGCAAAGAAGGCGTGAAGGCGACATATCTCAATGAAATGAAAACATAAGAAGTAATTTCAAAATATTTAGAAAACTTCATGTAGAGAGTGCATGTGGTTACCATAGCATGTGGACGCACATAGCTTTCTTCTGTACTGCGTTGAAATTTTTTTCTTCCTATTGTTGCTTACAAGGAAGTTATAACCATTTGAAGCTGTTTTGAATAATCATGTACATTAATTTAGGATACTTAATTGGTTTGCTTTAACCACAGAGCATCGGAGGTTTCTCTCCAAATTGAAACGATTCTTCTAAAAGGTTATTTCCGCGTGCTGCTTGTAATACAATACGCGGAAAGTTATTTGAAAAGATTTTCGTATTTTTATCTCAAGTAAATCAATATAAATCTGCAATTATTATTTATAATGCGTCGATGCAATCTCGTTATTGTTTCATAGTTCTCAAATACACTGAAACATTATTTGAGTCAGAATTTAATACGTGAAAAGTGACTATTCAAGAAGGTTTTTTATATTATTTTTTCAAAATACTTTAATTACGAATTTAAAGTTTTGCAGTATGTGTGTGTCTCAATTTTTTAATTAAAAATGAATTCCTTCATTTTGAATTAAAGTTATTGACCTGAATATGGTTGGCAGGGATTTTAAAAAACTAAATGCATTTAAATATTTCATTCTTATTGAATATTTTCTGTATTTTTTTTATCTGTTCAGTGTGGAAGTTACTTTGTAATTTTTTATGTACCTGAAGTTGTTTATATTCCGTTTTTATTCTGTATAGCTGTATGAATTAGAATTGACAAAGAAATAAAATTTGGAAATACTTGGAAAAATTTTAATTTGACTACAGGGTAAAAACAAAATTACTCACAAATCCATATATAAAGCTTAACTTCTTTATTTATTTGTGGAATATTTTTTTTGAATAAATTTTCTAACTTATTTTTCAGAAAAATTCAGTATGATTTTCATTACAAATGTCCTAAGAGTTTAAAAAGACAGGATTGATGAATCAATTACACTCCAGATTTTCAAGGTAATTATTATTATTTTATTTCCTATTCATACTTTTTTGGAAAAAATACATAAAAGCCTTAAAAAGTGATATTTATTTTGCATTCTTTAAAATAACCATCTTATAGAATCAAACATATTAAAAACAAGTAAAATTCCCAAAATGACTTAAGGAATGTTGCTTTACTCTGTCATCAAAATCTGAAACATCTCAAGATTTTATTTCATTTTTATACACTTTTATTTAACTTTATTTGTTTCAAGTTTGTAAAGACAGAATTTTGAAACTGATCTTACACTTACTTCTTGATGAGCTAGAATTTTCCAATTTTGTATACTTGTGTGTTCTCGATGAGAATACACTATTTTAATACGTTGTATTCCCTACTTGTATATTTATATTCCATACGTACACATATACATGGTAGTGAATTTGTTAAGCAACGTTTCCAATATTCCCTAATATTTATATAATTATAAGACTAGCAAGTAGACAATAATTTGAATAAACAGATTTTTTTAGCACATTTATAAAAGTGTGTTTTAAAAATGTGTTTTGCTGAAAATAAATTTTTACGCGTGAATATTTATTTTACGAATTCTTTCATTTTGAATGTTGTAGTTTACCTTTACAAGTTTCAAAGAAGCAAAAAGAACAAAGACTGCCTTTTGTTTTCTCAACTGCGATTGTGTATGACCCCACCTTTAGAATTTACTGTACATTCTGACATCCTATTCATTGACGAATCTACAGAAACTGAAGAAAGCTAGTTTTTGCGTCAGAGTGACAAAAAGATTGAAAGTTAGTTTGCATAGAAAATACTTAAAAACAAAAAAAATATCTTTCTTTTATCATTTCACATTTATCAACTACCATTTACTTTTATATACGAAACTTTTCCTTGATGAAAAATATTTTTTATAATGTATTAAAATGGATTTCCGTCTTTTTTTTCCAACTTGACACCGGTAATTAATGCGTTTTTGCTTCGTTTTGTTTATTACAGGGGTTCCTGGTTGAGATAAAAAGGCAGGTCTCTGGCATTTGTCCTTGGTTAATTGCAGGTTTTCAACCATTCGGGGTAAACAAGTGATCACGTGAATGCAACGGAGTAATAGAACTTTTCGAACGGTGAATGAACGTTCTGTTCGCAAGGAAAGAAGTTACTTGTCCACTTTTTTCTAAGAGTGACGATTTTCTAGAAATATCCATTCGTACAGCTTGAGAAATGAGATTGACAGTATTTATAAGTTGTTTGAGCCATTTTTTGTTGCTAACGGATTTCTCTTTTTACTGTTTTGCAGAGAGAAAAACGAGTTTCTCTTTTTACTTTTTACAGAGAATGCAAAGAGAAAGAATTATAATCGTTAAAAAAAACCGACATCGAGATTTTGACCACGTTTTATAGTTTCGTGAACCCAAGAAACCATTTAAGGAATTTTGTCTATCTGTTTGTAAACTCGCTAATTGAAAAGGGGAACAAGCTAGGGGAATGAAATTTGGTATGCGTTCTTTACCCTAAAACTGTACATCTCAGTCAAATTTTGGACAAAATCTATCTAAGAGAAGTCTGTCAGTTCGTGTGCATCTGAACACGATGAGCTAAACAAATGAAATTTGGTGTATGGTTTTACTACTAGAACTGAAGATCTGTATCAAATTTTGTACCAGATCTATTCAAGAATGGACTGTCTTTTGATCTATCTATTCGTGGGTGTATGAAATCGATAACCCAAAAACGCAACAAGCTAAATGGGTGAATTATCTTAATATAAATAAAAGTCATTGTGTGTATGTGAGTATGTTCCACATCTCCTCCAAAACTACTGCAGCAATTTCAACCAAACTTTGCACACTTATTATTTAAGACAAGAGGAAGATTATTGTCAACTTTTCGAAGTCCGAAAGTTAATTAAACAGTCAGTTAATTAGAAATTAATCGAAACCGTTTTTCTGTATTAACTTCGGAGCAAATTATCCTCCAAGAATATTTTTATACCATCTTAAAGTTCAAACTTTTACCTTTCAAATGATACCAATTTTATATCTGTGAAGTGTTTCCTTCAACTTTTATTAATTTTTCAAAATTTAATAAATAAATTATTACAGCAGACGATTCTTAAATAAAGCAAATTTAATGATACTTCGTTGCTAAGCAATGGTGAGACTTTGAACAAATTTCTTTTTATTTCTGTAAATATTTTAAAAAGAAATGAAAGATCACTGTCAACTTTAAAAGGCCCAAAAGTTAATTAAATTTTTTTTAATTAAAAAATTAAGCGAGATTTTGCATTTTTTTGTGATATATTTCGAAAGTGTTATGTTACAATATCTATTTTTATACTATATTAAAGTTTAAAAAATAGCTTTTCAGTGACACCAATTTCATTTGCGTTCTGAAATTGTTGCTTTCATTTCAATAATTAAAAAAAATTCAATTTTGTATAAAATTCACAATTTGTGGCAATGTATATTTTTATTGTTAAAGAACAAGAATACGTATGAAGAGCTGTTGCTAGATCATATAAACAAAATTCTGGAGGAATACTAAAGAAATGTTTAAAAGTAGACGATTCATAATTTACATCGGGATTGATCTGGTTTATTTTGACCCTTTTTATTAAAGAAAATTTATCTATTTAATTAATTGATCCAAAACATTCGTCAAAATCATTCTTATGCTTCACTATTTATGAACGAAATTTGAAGTAAAAACGTTTCAGACGATAAAAGAATTTTTGTATTATAATTTTCTATACAAAAATAGTTTTTTCATTAAAAATATTAGACATAAAAGTGTTTTAATCCCGAGCAACGCCGGGCATAACAGTTAGTACTATATAATCTTTACACCAGAACTATAGATCTGTATTTAGATTTGAGCTAAATAGTGAAATGATAGATTATCTCATTATTTTTCTTCCGTGTGTACGTGAACACGATAATTGAGAAACGCAAAAAGCTAGATAAAAGAAATGTGGTCTTGTGGTCAAAGTAATATATCTAAATCAAACTTTGGACGAAATCTGTCAACAAGAAAAGGTTAACAGATTGCCCAGAGAACAACCAAACACATTCCCGGTCTTTTTCCTCAATATCACAAAGCTAAATATAAAATGCTCCGTATTATGCAAGTATATGAGAAAGCCGATTGGAGAACACTCCCGCTAGGATCAAAAATACGTGACAACCTTTTATCTTCGCGAATTTAATAGAAAACTTCATTCATACTGTTATAGACGCAATCAGAAGTCCTAGGCGAATAAGCAAATTAATTTTAGCTTCATAAAATGTTATTTTGAGTTGCAGTGGTAGAATAATTTAATTTATAAAGATAATAGATCTTCTTAATTGTCCCCAGTGTGTGCGCGTTGTAATTACGGGGTTACGAAAACTTTGGCAACTTGTATTTCAATCAGATTCTGGGATATAAGCATGCCAAATTCCATTCAATATTTAAGTTTATGTGGGCAACGGAGAAAAAAAATCTTCACATTTTATGTATGTAACTTAATTTCAAAAATTACAACATTAAAAAGGACTCGCATAGCACTAAATTTAATACGGAGGAACTTGGTTAATTCGAATTCGTTGTCAATTCGAATTTCTTCTCTGGTCGATGAATTTCCTATGAACGTAATGCTAAAATATCATCTATAATTCGAATTTATTTTAGTTAATTGGAAGATAAAACTAAAAATTGCAAAGCATTGTTTTTATTTCTGAATTGTTTTCGTTAGTTAAATACGTCCGTATCTTGTGTCCTCAGTGATCGTAGGAATATAATAAATCAACTTAATGACAGTAATTTTGATGCATTTTTTGCACTTTATCGAAGGAATTGCACATCCTGCCAGTTACTTCATTAATGTTGGAGACATATATTTACATCTGATGGCTATATATTATGCAGCTTTTTCACTTCTGACTGTAATTTAAGTTTTAAAATAAATTGCAGATGCCTGTTCACGATATGTCTTCTGGCTTGCTGCATTTTGATTTTATATTTTTATTGACGATAGCATTAAGAATGGAAACATTAATTGCACCGTAGTCAGCCATAGGTAACAACTGTAAGGAATTTAAACTGTAGTATCGATGTAATGCTTGTCTTAACTTATTTTACATAACTTTCTATCTTGGGATTGGTTTAACTTTGGAATTCCTGGAAATTGTTTTGCTGGAATTTTTCATTCATTCTTTTTTTTCTTATAATGGTTAGAATTTATTAACTTCTCAATGAATGTTAAAGTTATTTCCTTCTTTCAAAATTAGCCATGAAACTATGTAATTTTTAAAATTAGGTAACTTTGATATAACAGTAGAGGTTACAAAAATTAAATCTTCAATGTCCATTTTCAAGTATTTTTCTAAAGCGGATGCGATGTTATTTTAATGTTTAACTTGGTTATGAAAAATAAAGCGATTGATGATTTCGGAGAAATGTTCTAATTTCTTCTCTAGTAAAATTCTATTCTAGAAATTCTATGTGCGTATTTAATGTGCGTTTTGAGTATGCTTTATTCTAATCAAGAAATCTCTCGTTGTTGATTGTTATGCTTAGTTGAATCATAGGAAATTATCGCGCTAGATAGTTTTGCTCCTATTTAAGACAGATTTTAAAAATGTGAATGTAAATCGCGCAGTAAAGATGGATTCCCTTTAAGGTTTGATGAATTTTTCATATTTAGTTTAATATCCATCATTGCAAAAATTGCATTCTTCCGCAAAGTTCTAAATAACCTACTTTGCTTAAATTACTGATCGGAACTGAAATTACTAACTGAATAACATTCTAAAGGTAGATATAGATTTCTTTCAAAAGTTAGATATCGATATCTTCATATAATTTGCTTAGGAACGCTATTTTGCAGATAAAACTAAGGGTGCAAAAACCGCATGATGACGAAAATTGACTGAAGGTGAACATTACAAGGTATATCTATTAACCTGATGGATGAATTCCCCGAAAGTTTCCAGTATTGACGTTTATCCCAAATAAATATTTATGTTGCTACGCCGGAAGCAAGGCGTTCTTGAACTGTTTTGTGTAAGCTGACGAAATGTAATATCCAAACCTTGTCCTAAGAAGTTCAAGAGCTAAATATCTGCAAGCAAAATGTAAATAACTACTGATCAACCTGATCCATGCCCACTGCATATTTCAAGGAATCAATAATCATTGAGTTGCAGTGGCGAATCCATGGGGGGGGCTATCGGGCTACAGACCCAAGCCAGAATTCTGGATTTTATTTAAAATAATTATAACTGTTTTTTCTTAATTTCCCTCTTTAAAAAAATAATAAAAACGTTTCAACATTGCTTTCTGGCTATACAGGCTCGAAAATTTTCCTACTTTTGTAGTCATTCCCCTTGTATTTGTAGTTTTGACTCGGTCAAAGACATTTTTTGGCTAGTTATTTCATTGCAATTTTTATTAAATTATCGAAAGTATTGTATTGTTCTTTATGATTCTTATTGTCAGGTGCCTAAAGTCTATAAAGTTAAACAGTTTTGGTTTACTATAGCCTTGAGGTTTGACATTCGTCACGACGATACAAAATTTTTATGCCCTCCGGGCCCCCCCCCCGGGCCCCACGCCGAGGGGCGCCACTGTTGAGTTGTAAGGCAACAGACGTAAAAATATTTTGGTAAACAGCTGAGGTAAAAATGAATGGTGTACGACAAAAATTAAACAGATAGAGACAGAAAAAATAAATAGAGAGAAAGAATACATCTCTGCTATCTGTTTGGTGCCAGCTGTCATTCCTTGGGCCAACTTTTAGAATTTCGTATCTGGAGAGGGCAAAATATTCAGATGCAAAATTTCTTATTTTATAAAATCATGCAAAAATGTGTTAAATTCGGAATACCTCTGAACATCACAATTTTTTTTTAAGTTTCCAAAGAAAAGATGATAAAATTTTAAAGTGTCTTGCCTGCAATCAATTTTATATGCTTTAGTGTTTTCACAAAAAAATCAACATGAAATGGTTCAATTCCAGGTGGCGCAATCAGACTGAAATATCTTCGGGTTTGATACTGTCGGAATTTACAAAATTAAGAGGAAAACTCTTAAGAGGAAGTTAGAGATAGTTCTAAAGAGGGAATTTTCAAGCATACTTTATACTTTTAAACAGTTTTTTCTTAAGTATCCAATATGCAATTTCTTTCCAAACATTTGATAGCATGATTTTGATATACAAATTGTAATTTAACGGACTGGATAACTAAACTGTCTCCAACTTTATAATATTTGATTGAATATAGTATGTTCGCAACTAGTGGGAATGACCCGCCCTCAACTTTCACGTATTGTTCCACAATGTGGTATGCTTTATGTTTAGCTTCGTCGTATAGTGAAGAAAATTGAATATGCGTTTTGGACCACTTGCTTTGATTTATTCGGCTCAAAATTTCACAGATCTTTTATTACAGTGTCAATCCAACTCGCAAAATTTCATTTATCTACTTTGTTGCGTCTTTCAGTAATCTCTATCTATATAAAAGTCACTGTTTGTGTGTGCGCGGTGTTTAGACGTAAAATATTGCACTTACAGCCCTGAAATTTGGCACACAGGTAGTGCTAATGGTGACTCAATGCACCTCGAAGCTCGATTTTTAAAATTCAATCTAAAATTTTTTTATTTCATATTTTGTGGTATTTTGAGTTATTTTTTCTACTCATTTCTCCATTGCATTTTTTTCTAATAATCGTATCAAGAGAATAGATACAGTTATAGATATATATATCAGTAATAGAGATATATATCAGTAATGAGTTTATATACACAAGAATAGAAAGACAATGAAAAAAATCAACTAATAAACGGATTTGCTAAAAATTTGACACATATCTACGATTCTGGTGATAAAATCATAAGCCTAATTTCATCTTCCTAGCTCTTTGAATTTATGAGTTATCGACTTCATATAAACATGGAGGGATGGACAAATAGACTTTCATGGATTTCTTTCATGATATAGTTCTGTAATATTGTTGAAAGACAGACCGACAGAGGACAGAATTTCAATTTGTTTTGTTCAGGGAGGTCTGAAACAAGGAAATTTATTAAATTCTCGAGGCTAAATTTTTTGGCGATTTCATTACTTTCAGTTAAATTTAATTCAAATCCTTTTTCGAAGCAACAAGAGGACAATCTTCGGACAATCGTTTCAATCATGGTCAGATGACGAAGACGGCACTTGAGAAAGGACCCTTCTCCAAACTTTCACGCCACATCAGCCGTGAGGGTATTTGCCCCTGAAAAATTTAGCGTGCACCAGGCCTTTTCTTTGGAGTAATCGGGCGTCAAAACTGGAACTTTGAGGCCCCAAAATCGAGACCTTATTACCAGGCCACATCGGCCCTTGTTCTTTAATCGGGTGCTTCTGTAAAATGAACTTAAAGCACAAGAAAAAAGATGAAACCGTAAGTTCATCAGTTGAAAATCATAAATTTTTGTATCCTCAGCAGCACAAATATATTACACATTAAACTGTTCATGATATAGTGCAATCCTGTACCCTCTACATCATTTGATATTCCACAATATCATGCAATATCTTGAGTTATTTGGAATAAAATGGTTGGAAATTCTGTGAAGAAATTTTCTTCGAGTCACCCCTGTCCAGTCCACGTGTTTCCTCAAACAGCACAGATGGAACGCTTGTCAACAGAAGATTCTCGATCAAAAGGAGTGGGAGCCTTGAGCAAAATCCAGCTTCTTCCTTTGTATGCAGCTCGCGATCGGTTCAGCTGACCCGTTCTTATACGTAACTGATTCTCAATCTGACCTCTGGCAAGCAGCTAATAAATGGGGCACCGCGGGAAAGTCAAGGGAAGAGAGAAAGTAGACATCACTTCTCCCCACACGCCCTTGACCACATTTGGTTTTTAGAACCTCCTTAGATTGGTCTCACAAAATGTGGAGAAAACATAGAGCAGGAATTCTGCAGCGAAGGAAAATGAAACTGTTTTTCAGACAAAAATATAATAAATTAAAAACAGGAACGAAAACCGCAATTTAATTTATGATTAAAACCAGAAATGCTACTTTATGAGGTTCGTGTATGCTTCTGGATATTGCTATTAAAGTTAAAACTTGAAAGAAACTTGAATAATTACGCAAGTAGTTGTAAATTTTAGAAATGCGCTTGAACTTTTAACTGAAGGTTGTATGTTGAATTGAAAATTCTTTTGTAAGAATTGTCGAATAAACAACTGCTTGTTAATACCAATAGGGAATTTAAGATTTAATAGACGGTTTATTTTCTGCCTTCTTATAGGAAATCATTTCTTACTCTTCAAACGACAGTTTCTGATTCCTAATATATTATTATAATTAGTGATTTAGATACACTTTTGTGAAAATTGTGACCTCAGATGATGTCTTGTGGCAGAATTTGTGGGAATTCGGTAGCACTTTGCTAATTTCGATGCTCTTTTACCCGGCTGAATAGTCTCAATCTGTATATTAATTATTTTATTAATATATAGACTGAAATAATTGATAAATATTAGACGATATATTTATTTTTATTTGCTTCTTGAATTATATAATTAACAGTACCCTTTTTAATGATAATCTTTACTGATTATCAAGAATTAATTGTCAACTGTGTTTTATTTAAAATATTAAGTGAAATTAGTGGTCAGTTGATAATATTCATCCCATCCAAGCAGATAATAGGGGGAGTTGGAGTAAATTGATTCGCGGGAACATTGATACAGTCCATAAATCTTGATGATCAGAATGGCTCAAGATGTTCACATCCCCTCATATATAAGTAACTTAGCACAGTGTATATTTTTCAACCATGTCTAGTCAAAAGTTAATTAACAAATGAATCATCGGGCCGTTAATCTTCACCTCTAAGTAATTTTTACTCTAAGTATGAGTGGTGTGATATCTCTAACTAGTTAAGTTTACCTGCCAAAAAATCTATTTCAAAGGTAGGGAAATCATTTATTTTTATGAACTATAATAAGTTTTGATGTTGTTTTGGCCTATTTTTGCAAGACCACTTGTTTTAAGTAAAATGTAAAATGGGCTCTTGAGGCAGATTGATACAATTGACTCCGGGGCACGTTGATACGAGTCTCTTATGTATTTATTATTGTGGCTTAACAGCAACTCCTTTGCAACATCGTCTTTAGAAATGAAAAAAAAAATGTAAAAGTGAACTGTCTAAGAGAAACAAGCAATTAAATATTTGTTTAAGCAATGAAAACAGTTTGAATTTCATTGGAAAAAATCAAAAGCACTTTTGTAACTTAAGAGTTTCAAATATTTTTTATGAATTTAATAAAACTGGAGAACAAAATTGCATGCCAACTTAATTCATATCATATAAAAGATAATTTTTTTGCATTTTCAGATGGTGAGAAAATTTATTTTGTGCTGTATTATTTTCGTATTTTATGAAGCAAGAATTCGAAAATTTTCCTTAATATTTAATTAATTAAAATTTCAGAAAACGGCTTCGAGGTACATATTCTCTCCCTCCAAAGTATTTTTGCATACACACATTCTCCTTTATTATTTGTTGATATAAACTATTTTCTGAGGCATTATTGTTTCATTTTTCTATTCTCATCAAAAATGTTGAATGTTGATTAAAATAAAAGTTTATTTCGTTAAACTTTTAAACCTTGATTTGGAATACAAAATATTGATTGATAAAACAAATTTTGCTTTGATACCACACCTATTAATCATCATTATTTTCGATATTTCAGTGAAAGAATCAATGTGCCCCAAGCGTGTATCAATGTACCCCTAGTATGGAGCAGATTGATACAAATCTATTTTTATGAAAAAAAGTGAGATAAACATTTTATTATGTCATTTATGACCAAAACTCGACTGAAATCCTATATTAGATTTTAAAAAATGTATAAATATAGCGTATTAATTCTAATTATTACCGCTGATAAAATAATTTTGTAGCTTTCCAAAAAAAAGTGTATCAATGTCCCCGCATTCCCCCTGTACAAGAGAAAATTCAGAAATTGCAAATAGTAGCTAATTAAAATTAGAATATTTCAATGTTCGCAATATATATTGTGGAGCATTACTTTCGATTGTGATCTCCGAAGTTATTTTCCTACTGCGAGTTCTAAAATGTAAATAGATGTTAATTATAAAAGATTTTTCGATATCAATTAGATGAATTTTTATGCATTCTTTTGACATAAAAAATAAGACTGCTTCATTAACAGTACACTCTTTTGTTACAGGTGATAATACGCTCTGAAGTTATGCAGTATGATTGCGTTAATTAAATGCGTTAGTCATGCTTTTACCATCTTATGATCCATCATTATATTTTGGGAGGAAAAGTTAAAAACACTGTATTAAACTATTACCTTTGTAAACACAAATGAAACAAAATTAAAAATAGTCAAGTATTTTTCATTGAAAAGTTAAGGACTTTGCCATATGCTGTTCAAATTCAATTAGCATTTATGGAGTTAGGGTTGAAATGCAAACAGATGCTCTAAATGCTCAATCAGAGGCGGAAGAGTTAAAAATTGGGTTTGATTAAGGATGGCAGAACTCTTGATTCATCCATATTTTCTAGTCTCGTAGCAAATTTTTCCGTAAAGCTGGAAGTAGTAAGTAGTTAGTCTAGTTATCCTTGAATAACGTAGTCTAGTCAAGTCATTTGAATTCCTCCTGAAATTAAGGGGGGAAAACCGGCTCAAAATTTTATATTTAAAAAGTAATGAATTAACTTTAATAAATAATATAAAAAGAAACCAAACTCTCATAACTATTTATGTTTTAATTTCAATGTTTAATAACATTGGGGAACGAAAAAGAAGGCTTTTTTCATTTGCCACGAAAATTTTAACGGTTTTAGGGTATCTTGAGTCTGTTGATTTCAAAACTAATGTTGCTTTTGCCGAATTAGCTCTAGTTTTGAAATAATACATATTGTCAACATTTGAATCGTGTCTTCAAAAGGGAGGGCAGAAAAAATTCAATTTCATTTTTCATGTACGGCGAGAAAATTTGCGAATTGGTGATAAATAAAATGAGTAACAAATTACTTAAATTCATTGATATCATCCGCTTCTGCATGGGCCTTAAAAGTCCTAAAAAGTGTAGAAATTAGATTATTTTTCATTAGTTTTTAAAATTTTTAAATTTCACTTGATCTCTTTTTCATAGCATTATCTGTTAAGTACTCATCTTCTAAAGAGTAATAAATTTTATTTTATCAAAATCGGTCTATAACTTCCTCTCACAGATTCCTTTTTAAGTTGTCAAAAATATGTGGAATTACTTCAATATGCAATTTTTAGTTCCCAATCTACACCATAATCTTCAAACATCATTTTGTCAATGAAATGCAGTAGGTGAATGCATATGCATAGCAAAATGTTATTTAGGTCTAAAAATATCAAATTTGTTTATTTTCTTTGTATACGCTAACACTTGCAAAACTAAGCTCCGAAACTTGTTTGCTCCGAATATCATGTTTTAGTCTAGAACGTATGCCAAGAATACAGAAAGTAACAAAAGATAAAAACATCTTTAAAAGAAAAGATCGCGGCTACTAGGATATCAAATTAATGGAATAAAGATATCAAGGGAGGTGGGACACACATGTGGTGGCAGATTACTGCTAGAGACTCCAAAGCGAATCTTCCATTCTACGTAAAAAGAAGTCATATAAAAGTTTTTTCCATGAATTAATTGCACTAACTTATTTAATTTTCATTTTATTGAACTTAATCCAATATCATCATGTATTTTTTACCATATCATTTTGATTCATCTATTTTATTTGGTGGAATTTATTTCTTTAGTTCATTCATTAAAATTATTTTGAATTTTATTCTTTAACTTACATTTGACACAGATTTCATTTGATTTCTGTATTGATTTATCTTCTGATTTATATATTGATTAACCTTTATGATTAAGTTGTTTTAATGCGTTGGTTTAATTTTATTATTGATTTATATACTAGACAGTTTCAATGTGTAGTCATTGAAATTTAATTTTCACCTTATTTCAAAAACTAGAGCCAATCTGATAAAAAGAATGCCAGATTTGGAGTAATAGTAGAGCACTAAGAATTTACCTTAAAATCACTGGAATATCATTGGCAAAAAGACACTATTGCGCAGTGTAATAGATAGATAAAATATCGATGTAATTACCAGAAAACTTTCAAACAAATAATCTGTTTTCTTAGCAAGATTGTAACATGGTTTTAATAGCTAAACCTCTAATTTCTATCAAACAGGCAACTTACGCTTATTATGCATTTAGGATTTTTAACGCTTTGAGTTATTAGCAAACGAATAATTGCCCACATAGTAATGGCCACTAACTACAGTAACAATATTTTCTCTTCATTTGTAACCCAAAATCATTCCGCTGCGTTAATGAAGCATAGAAAGATGATGGAGCTAAGTGTCTGGAATGTGATATATCATGGGGAAATCCTTTGAGGATCTTTATTTGTGTTCCTTCCGTGTTCGATTCACCACGTGTAGATCCTGGCCTTGACTATGGGCTGCTTCGTCTTTGGTACAAGGCGAATACAAGCTCTTTCTGGTTTTTACCCAACATTTATTTCTTCATTAATAAGCTTCAATAAGTTTAATAAGCTTCATTTCTTATTGCCACTATTTGCCCATAGTTTTAAGATAGAACTTAAAGGGATTGTTTCAGTGAACTTAAAAAAGAATATTTCACTCGTCATTATTTGAAATAATTACTTTTCAAATTTTGTAGCAATAGTTCGTGGTGGGGAGATCAAAAATTTGATCGATCAGTCTATGTTTTTAATGGCACATAAGATTAACCTGCCCAAATTGTTTTAAATTCTTTATTTAAGATAATCAGTTAGCTTTGAAATCAGATTAATCAAAACTAGGTCATAAAAAATATGAGACCTAACGGTATCAATAGTAAAATTTGATACAACAACGGAAATAGAATTTTAGCTTAGCTGACGCTAATGTATCCATTACAACAAAAAGTGGCGCCATTTTTCAAGTAGATTAAAACCTCTTAAATTTCAGCAACTACTATATATTTTCTCCTGTCCTGTCAAGCCGAAGTCAACTGCAAACCACACAATAACGTAACTTAACAAAAAGCGGAACATTACTGTTTAAGACACTGCTTTTAATGTCTATTAAAGTTGCATCAAAGTTTAAAAAATCTATAAAATGCATTTGAAATTGTAAAAGGAATATTTACAAAACGTTTTGAGTTTAAAAAATACTATGAAGCACATGAAAATTAGATTTGAATTAAAGAAATTATTGATTCCAAATGTCTGCAATAATAATGAAAACTTTAAAAAGATGCCGAGATAAATTCAGTGTAGCAAGATAAGATGTGCACTTACTGCCGTTCGTAATGAGTAGAGATGGTTGTTTGTTTCTACTACTGAAGCATTTCATAGTTAAGAGGTATTCACCAAAAAGTACTTTCAAACGCTATCGACAAGACAATAAAAATATTTTCATATTTACAGTAGCGAATCCAGGATTCGGGTCTGGCGGCGGCGGAGGTCATAAAAATTTTGTATCGTCGTGACGAATGTCAAACCTCATGGCTTATGTAAACCAAAACACTTTAACTTTACAGGCTTTCCTCTCCTGACATTAAGAATAATAAAGAACACTACAATACTTTCGATAATTTAATAAAAAAATACAATGAAATAGCTGGCCAAAAAATGTTTTCGACCGCGTCAACGCTACAAATGCAAGTGGAATGACTAGAAAAGTAGGAAAATTTTCGAGCCTGTCAAGTCAGAAAGCAATGTTGCCACGATTTTATTACTATTCTTTTAAAATGAAAAATAAGATCAAACAGTTGAAGTGATTTTAAATTAAATCAAGAATTTTGGTTCAGCTCTGGGGGGGGGGGGGGCGATCGCCCCGCAGCCCCTCCCCTGGATTCGCCACTGCATATTTATTAAAATTACATTAAATTTTCGAGAATCAGTAGAATGCATTGACAATTGTATAAGTAATATTTACAAAACATTTAGGAATTTAAAAAAATCCCTTTTCGTTAAGCGTGAAGGCAAAAGTAGATTCCTTTACGTTAATGTTACAAAAGTAATGAAATATTACATATTGATCAATACAGACATACTCAATGACTTTGTTGTTTCCACACATTGCAATATTTACGCTGTGATTCTGTGTGTGTGTTTTCATGACATTTAATTTTTTACTATATCAAGGTTTTATCATTCCATTTTTCATTCCAAAAGGTTATGCTAGATTTATCGGTCAGTACATTGGCCAATTTTTTTCTTATATCTCATCACATAATCACTCAACAGGCAGGAATCATAAAGAAATAAACATCCCAGCAGCGCAAATATCCCCTAGATAACATTAAGCCAGCCGATCTGAAACAGTAACAAAAAATTGACACCTGACATGAATGAAGAAAGACTCTGGATTTAAAAATTAATTATTTAATCTTGGTTACCATATACTTGTGCGAACATTACTTTGTCATATGCAAAAATCACATGAAATGAAACATTTAAACATTACCAGAATGGGCTCATTTAGAGAACTCCCTGGTTACAGAGATAATAGTCACTAAATTCTTAACACATAACAGAATAAAAATTATTAAACACAGTGAGTTGCAATTTGAATACGTGTGTTTAAAGTATAGGATATCAATGCAGCCATTTTGAACACCAAATTTAAATCTTCATCGACAGTTAAAAGCAAATACTCAGACAGAAAACCCCAAAACAATTTTAAAGTTAATGAGATATTTTTCAATATAAAAAAAGGATAAATAGAACTCTTACATATCTTTTTTGCTTATTTTATATTAAATTTATTAAACAAATCTTGTGCAGCTGTTTAGTTAAATATCAAATTAAAGTAATCTGTCAAATTAACTATTAAAATTAACTGTTTGATTAATTAAAATTAACTATTTACTTAAATAAAATTAAATATTTAATTAATTGTGACGAAATCTTCACTAAAACTTTTTTATGGCTCATAGTATATGCCAGCAATCTTAATCTTGTAATTATCTAATAATTATCTTAAATTAAATAAAAGTTATTGTGTCTATGTATGCATGCTCCACATCTCCTCCTAAATCAGTGGACTAATTTCAACTAGACTTTGCACACTTTTTATTTGAGACAAGAGGAAGCTCATCTTCAACTTTTCAAAGCCCAAAAGTTACTTAAAATTTCAGTTAATTAAAAATTAAGCAAGGTGTTTTTCCGCGATATCTTTGGAAAATATTATCTCACGAAACTATTTTTACACCTTATTAAATTTTAAAAAATCAGCATTTCAGTGACGAAAATTTCACTTCCATACAATTTGTTTCTCTCATTTTAATATTTTTTCAAAAGTAATTTTATACAGAATTCATAACAATATTCTTTATTGTTGAAGAACAAGAATAATACGAATATATATAAATGCCAGAATACATTCACAGAATTCTTGACGAATGCTAAAAGAAATTTTAAAAGTAGACTATATTTAGTCGTAATAGAGCTATGGGGAAGTGATAAAATGGCGGAGGGGATTGAAAATGGAATTTTAGCTCATAACTTCTAAAAAATTGTAGCTATCAAAAAAGTTTCATTACAAAAGTTGTTTATTATGAAGAGGCAATAATTCGCCTATTTTGATTTTTCATTCTATCTTCAATTGTAAAGGAATTATGGGAAAATGAAATTTTAAGTCCCCCACCATTTCC